>JACYXH010000392.1:1320000-1325000 GCA_026745465.1 Lota lota | reverse complement strand
TTATATTTTATTTGAACTGATGGGTTATGTTCGCTGCATGGCTCCCAGGTCAGCCTCACTGGGCCGAGAGGCAGCTCTCCGGCTGCACATTGAGGCTCTGAAACGGGGTGGCACCGCCACGCGTCTCCTGAGGCCTGGAAGACAAGGGAGACGCACCCTGGTCCTGGACCCCGGGTCGACGCTGGTCCTGGACCCCGGGTCGACGCTGGACCTGGACCCCGGGTCGACGCTGGTCCTGGACCCCGGGTCGACGCTGGTCCTGGACCCCGGGTCGACGCTGGTCCAGGCCAGGGATGGACTCGAGACGAAGGAGGAGGAGCACGCGGGGGCCGGTAGAGAGAAGAGTTTGCCGTTCGAGGAAGTTTTCACCATCAGGGTAAAGTGGTTTCACTTGTTTTTGATTTTATAATCTCTTGTGTGCTGACATGAGGACGAATAAAAGTCCTCCAAAATCTAGAAGGTCACTTTGTAGATCAACTGTTAAATAAAGCAAAGAGTGCAAATGAAAGCTGTACATGAATCTAAATCGCACTTATTACCAATGAAATTCAATTAAATGTAGCTTAGTTTCTATTTGAACATTTGTGCCCCGGTGCAGGAGGAGATGGCCGAGCGGTCGGCTGAGACCCAGCTAGCGGAGGAGGAGCTGAGGTGTCTGGACTGGGCTCTGCAGGCCCTGAAGGCCCAGGACTCTCCACCCTCCCACCCCCCGCTGAGCCCCAGAGTGGAGCTGCTTCGCCGCGCTGAACCGCAGGTTGGGGAGAGATGCCAACCAAGCGCCGTGACATTGCGAGACCTCGGTGACCTTCACACATTTACAGAATCTAAAAAAGTACAGCTGTGGAGCTACGCTGGAGGGACTGAGAGGTGGGCTTGGTGCCAAGACAACCCCGATTTAAATCTACCCCTCGCGGGAAATCAAACATCCACCAAAGCAGCCTCCCTCCAGGCCACCGGAAGATATTTTAGTTCCACAAGGTCCTTGGCAGCGCTGTCCTGCTACACTATTCAGCTGTAGAGATGCTTACCTTCATGAGCTGAGCTAGAGGACCAAGAGCTACTGTATGGCCTGCATGTGCTTTACTTGAAGTACACTAACTAAAGTATCAAAGTTGGTATCCTTTTTGTATTCTAAGGATCGAGAAAGGGGAAACTTTGGTCAGGAAGACCTGGGAATATGTGCAACTGCTCCTACTCTAAAAGGGTTCAACTAAATGTGACTGACTCAGGTGGTGTAACTAAGTATCTTTTTGTTTCAGTCATTTCCTGAACAGGCAGACAATGGGCACATCCCTCATCCTCAGAAGAAAGACAACGTGGAAGAGCTCCACCTTATATTTCAAAGGTGCAACAATGACTTGAAGCTTAATCCGTTTAGTTTGATGTTCAATTTATTATTAATCGAGTTACACCTGAGATAATGCTAATTACCCCCCCCCCCCCCCCCTGATTAATAAAGTGTTCTCTCATCTTCATTTTAACATCAGGTTAATACTTATTAGTTACGTAGTCCTGATGTCCCTGAATCAGAAACCCAGCAACATGAACTGCAGCAAATCACTTAAACTGCTTTGATTAGATTGATGAAGATTATCACATTAACCAGAATTGTTCTCGGCCTATTGTGCTTTAATTAAATGTCCGCTCTCGTTATAACTCTATGAACAGACTGGAAACACCAACCCAACAAATAAGGCTACTTTTCCCATCTCCACACCATTTTGCACAGGTGTCTAAACTCCAAGATATGTGTGAGGGCAATGTTTAAATGTTTAAAAAATGCTGACCCCTTTCTTTCTGAGATTTCATCCTCCTTCTCTGACCTTGAATGACTTAGAGTAACACTCATCTTTGTAATGTCAGGGTTTAGTCAACAGTCAAGAGCAAACTGATAGACAGCGGCGTACAGAACAGAAGCATACAGAGCCTACGTATGGTTGCAATGCCACACATATCTGAGTACTAGTTCTTTATTTTCTATTCAACTCTGTCCCAACAGGATCTTGAAAAGGTTGCTATGGAATCACCCTTTTAAAAATCCAAGGCTCCTTAAGAATTTGTAAGCGGACAGTTTTACAGAGTCAGCTTGTCTTTCCATCCAGAGAACAAGGGTTGAAGAAGAGACTGTCCCTAGTTCGGGAGTCCTTGGCTACAGCTCTCCGGGACAGTGGCCCCCGCAGACGGGACAGTGATGACCACAAAAGCCGGTACCCATCCTGGACGTTTACTTTCACGTTCTAGAACACCTTTATCCCCTTTTTCTGCTTTATCGCACCCCTATAGCTAAGGTCTTTTTCTGCTTTATCGCACCCCTATAGCTAAGGTCTTTTTCTGCTTTATCGCACCCCTATAGCTAAGGTCTTTTTCTGCTTTATCGCACCCCTATAGCTAAGGTCTTTTTCTGCTTTATCGCACCCCTATAGCTAAGGTCTTTTTCTGCTTTATCGCACCCCTATAGCTAAGGTCTTTTTCTGCTTTATCGCACCCCTATAGCTAAGGTCTTTTTCTGCTTTATCGCACCCCTATAGCTAAGGTCTTTTTCTGCATTGTATTTCCTGACGAGATAAGAGCTCTGGATGTGTAAATCAAACTGTATTTCAGGAAAGCCGTGAGCTCTCACAGGAGCAGTCGGAGGAAGTACCAGGAGCAGGTGTGGAGGCTGGAGCAGAAGGTGTCAGCCATATCTCAGAGCCACCAGAGTCAGATAGCAGGCCTGAAGGCAACAGTGGAGGCCCTGGAGAGAAGAGAAGAGACTGCTCTGTGACTGTAACACGTTTATTAAAACGTGTTATAACGGACATTATAACGGACCCCTGTGTCACATCCTTTCATCTCATTCCTCTCTGTGCAGAATAATCTCAAAAAGAAACACTATGTATAAGGTATGTTATGGTGGTATTGTTTTGTGTGATGATCAAATCTGTGGTCGTTCCGCCTGAATGTAAAAGTAAAGCAACATGAGATTAAAAAACAAAGTTTGTCTGGTCTGTCCAGCCTTGCTGCGTCGCGACACACACACATTCAGCACAAGAGAGACATCTGAAGCATGCGTCCTTCAATGAAATTCCTTCACCAGAGCATTCGCTCCATCTCCCACTAAGGACTGAATGCACGTCATCGAGAGAGCACACATCTTTAGTTTATTCCCATGCACAGCACTTAGCGCTATGAAGCCCTGCTCAAGGACACCGAGAAGGGGGTGGGCTGATGGTGGGGGTGGGCTGATGGTGGGGGTGGGGTGGGCTGATGGTGGGGGTGGGGGTGGGCTGATGGTGGGGGTGGGCTGATGGTGGGGGTGGGCTGATGGTGGGGGTGGGCTGATGGTGGGCTGATGGTGGGCTGATGGTGGGGTGGGCTGATGGTGGGGGTGGGCTGATGGTTGGGGTGGGGGTGGGTTGGGGTGGGGGTGGGCTGATGGTGGGGGTGGGCTGATGGTTGGGGTGGGGGTGGGTTGGGGGGGGTGGGCTGATGGTGGGGGTGGGCTGATGGTTGGGGTGGGGGTGGGCTGATGGTTGGGGTGGGGGTGGGCTGATGGTGGGGGTGGGCTGATGGTTGGGGTGGGGGTGGGCTGATGGTTCGGGTGGGCTGATGGTTGGGGTGGGGGTGGGTTGATGGTTCGGGTGGGTTGATGGTTCGGGTGGGTTGATGGTTGGGGTGGGGGTGGGCTGATGGTTGGGGTGGGGGTGGGCTGATGGTTCGGATGGGGGTGGGCTGATGGTTCGGGTGGGGGTGTGCTGATGGTTGGGGTGGGGGTGGGTTGATGGTTCGGGTGGGGGTGGGCTGATGGTTGGGGTGGGGGTGGGCTGATGGTTCGGGTGGGGGTGGGCTGATGGTTCGGGTGGGGGTGGGCTGATGGTTTGGGTGGGCTGATGGTTCGGGTGGGGGTGGGCTGATGGTTCGGGTGGGGGTGGGCTGATGGTTCGGGTGGGGGTGGGCTGATGGTTCGGGTGGGGGTGGGCTGATGGTTCGGGTGGGGGTGGGCTGATGGTTCGGATGGGGGTGGGCTGATGGTTGGGGTGGGGGTGGGCTGATGGTTGGGGTGGGGGTGGGCTGATGGTTCGGGTGGGGGTGGGCTGATGGTTTGGGTGGGGGTGGGCTGATGGTTCGGGTGGGGGTGGGTTGATGGTTCGGGTGGGGGTGGGCTGATGGTTCGGGTGGGGGTGGGCTGATGGTTCGGGTGGGGGTGGGCTGATGGTTCGAGTGGGGGTGGGCTGATGGTTGGGGTGGGGGTGGGCTGATGGTTCGGGTGGGGGTGGGTTGTTCAATGGCTTGTTGGCTGTTGTTATTAGAGCAACAAACACAAACATGCGCGTTGGCGAACACACACAGACTAATACACGCACACACACACACAAACACACACAAAACACACACACGCGCAGAAAAATAAGGACAGACAGCTTGCGCTCATGGCACTTTGACAGTTTGACCCCCATCACTGTATGCTGTCCCTCACTACCACATCCCTCTTCTAAAACACATCTTGCTCATCGCTCATCCATCATCATACCCACCTCTCTCCTCCATCTTCCTCTCTTATCTCTCCTTCTCGCCCCGCCCCCTCCCCCCCACCCTCCCTAGCACTGACCCACTCAGCGGCAGCTGGGACCAGCGGTCAGGAGGTTAAGGCAAAGGTTGAGTGACACGCCTGTCTGTTGTGTTAGCGTTTGAATGGAGGGTTCATCAGGGTTCAGGGGCCAGGCCAGAGCACCCTGTTCTCTCAGGGCAGGGGTCACCACCTCTTCCTCCCTCCCTCCTTCCATCCTACCTCCCTTCAGCTCCCGGTTATGATTGGTTGTAACGGCGGCTATTAGGGAGCAGACGATATAGTTATCATTCAATCTCACCCTCCCTCTCTGTGTCCGGCCTGGGTTAAGCCCCTGTGCTTAGCCCCTGTGCTTAGCCCCTGTGCTTAGCCCCTGTGTTTAGCCCCTGTGTTTAGCCCCTGTGTTTAGCCCCTGTGTTTAGCCCCTGTGCTTAGCCCCTGTGTTAAGCCCTGT
>JACYXH010000392.1:1305000-1315000 GCA_026745465.1 Lota lota | reverse complement strand
TTGACCTGGAAGACGAGGTCTGGCCAAGGCAGGAGGCTATATCACTGGTCACTGATGTTTCAGCGATCCAGGAGAGACCATTTTGATCGTTTAATCACCCCGACAATGTCCTTTATGTCTCAATATCTTCCAATGAACCACAACGAAAGCCACCGCCATTTTCAAAATCCAAATTACAGAAAGAAGGCTTGATAATCTGGCAGGGGAGAAGCTAAAGTACATCAAATCAAATATCCCTTCACTTCAGATCCCCTTATGTTTGAAGCAAATGAGTGCCACGTGAAACCAGGCTTCACCTCAATGAAAAACTCCACTGTCAACTCCAACAATGACATGTTCTTCTAAAACTAAAGCTGCTGATTTGAATGACAACAACACGGCAAACACCAGAGATCCCAGCATCTACAGCAGGTTCCCTGCAGGGGGGGGGTATTGATTGAACCCCATGTGTTGCACTGCCCCCCAGCCTGCCCCCTCCCCAGCAGATGTTTTCCTTTGGCAGGTCCCACTATCTTGTTTATTTTATATAGCTCCATCATTCACCTTGAGGTCAAAGGCCCGGGGGCCAAGCACACACGCATGAGCACACATGCACAAACATTAACCTAACCCAGGAGAGAGAGAGAGAGAGAGAGAGGGAGGGAGAGAGAGAGAGAGAGAGAGAGGGGGGGGGGGAGAGAGAGAGAGAGAGAGAGAGAGAGGGGGGGGGAGAGAGAGAGAGAGAGAGAGAGAGAGAGAGAGAGAGGGGGGGGGGGGAGAGAGAGGGGGGGGAGAGAGAGAGAGAGAGAGAGAGAGAGAGGGGGGGGGAGAGAGAGAGGGGGGGGAGAGAGAGACAGAGAGAGTGAGAGAGTGAGAGAGTGAGAGAGAGAGAGAGAGAGAATATTACTTCTGCTCTGGCCTGTGGGCCAAAGAGCGCCAGGGCTAATGAGAAGGGAGCAGGGAGTCATGTGCTCAGCCAGTTTATTCCACAACAAGGTTAAAGTTTAACCTCCCTCGCCAAATGCCTCTGCACCTTTCAAGTTATGCAAACTATGGTCAAGCGAGCATGAGATCAAAATAAACATCACCAAAACACTACATGGAAATGAGAGTGGAACCACACATGTACATAACGGTTTGATTGGACAAACTTGAAATAACCATTTGCAGCAAATGCTATCAACCATTCATAGCTCCTGAATCTTATCAGGGATAGAACCGTGTTTAGCATATTCTGCTCCTCTGACCCCCCTCCCTGTCCAGGGGAGGGGCACACAGATCATTCGTCCAATATAATAAAAATAAGAAAACGTATCATGTTTCCCACATCCATCTGAATGTGTGTGTGCGTGTGTGTGAGTGTGTGCGTGTGTGTGAGTGTGTGCGTGTGTGTGAGTGTGTGTGTGTGTGCGTGTGTTTGCGTGTGTGTGTGTGCGTGTGTGTGTGTTTGCATGTGTGTGTGTGCGTATGTGTGAGTGTGTGTTTGTGTGTGTGTATGTGTGTGTGCGTGCGTGTGTGTAGAGCTGCTGCTGTGTGTTCTGGTTGCTGACTAGCCTGACTGCTCTGAGAATGCAGAGACCCCACCAAAGTAGACTGCATGCTGAGAACAGCTGAATTCTTGACCTGTAGTTCAAAGATGCACACACACACACACACACACGCACACACACACACACACACACACACACACGCACACACACACACACACACACACACACACGCACGCACGCACACACACACACACATGAACCCCCTCCCCACACACACACACACACACACACACGAACCCCCTCCCCACACACACACACACACACATGAACCCCCTCCCCCCCATACACACACACACACACACATGAACCCCCTCCCCCCCCCCCACACACACACACACACACATGCATCTCCCACACACACACACTCATAAATTGTATTTATGTGCGCATGTGCTGCTTTAACACATGCATACGTCTATAACATACCACTATTATAACTAGTGGTACTAACCCTAACCCTAACATACCACTATTATAACTAGTGGTACTAACCCTAACCCTAACATACCACTATTATAACTAGTGGTACTAACCCTAACCCTAACATACCACTATTATAACTAGTGGTACTAACCCTAACATACCACTATTATAACTAGTAGTACTAACCCTAACCCTAACATACCACTATTATAACTAGTGGTACTAACCCTAACATACCACTATTATAACTAGTAGTACTAACCCTAACCCTAACATACCACTATTATAACTAGTGGTACTAACCCTAACATACCACTATTATAACTAGTGGTACTAACCCTAACATACCACTATTATAACTAGTGGTACTAACCCTAACCCTAACATACCACTATTATAACTAGTGGTACTAACCCTAACCCTAACATACCACTATTATAACTAGTGGTACTAACCCTAACCCTAACATACCACTATTATAACTAGTGGTACTAACCCTAACATACCACTATTAGCATTGCAAACATAGTCGATCACTCCCATAACCACTGAAATAGATGCTGGCAGACAAGTTCTCACTAACGAGCACCAAACACAGCGCACATAAGGTTAGAAGTATCATTCATCCAATTTCAACACAGGTTTTAACAAAGTAAAGTTATGCACTATTATGCATAGAATAAGTAACGATGTATTTACGTTCAGTAGAAGCAGACCCAGTTTATAATGGAGTACAAACTAACTGTAGTTAGTACAGTTTGTACTCCATGTTGGTGTAACTTTAATCTTAAATCAAACTGTTAGATATTATTATAAAAATGTCTATGGAGCCACCCCTTTTAAAGCAAAGCGTCTGTAACAGCTGGTGTGCTTACGCCCTCCTTCCACAACTTAACCCTCATGATGGGAGCTAGCATTACCTTTTATTGAAAATATTAAACAAATATTGATCAGCAGCTCAAGCCAGTGACTTTAACCCTTTCTGTCACATAGGTTGCTATTTCAAGTCATTCTTAGGCAACCTTACACGTCCCCCAAGCCCAGCTAATACACATACATAGAGAGGATTAAAGGAAAGGACTAATTCAAGTGACAACAGCTTAGCTCGCCACTGATAAACCCTTAGCCAAACAAAAGGGCTGCCCATGCATAAGATGTCCCTCTATGGCAGGTTATCTAAGATATGACCTCATGTCCACAAACTGTGGACATGAATGAAAGCATTTAAGAAGAGACATATATAGTCTTTATATATATACAATTAGTATAATTGTTATATTATATATATTATATTATTATTGCATGTGAGTTATTGTTTATTTACAATAATACGTGCACATAGTATTTAGCAATACTATGATATTAGTATTTAAAATTATTTTAACCTTCCAAACTCTACAAGAGAACGGCAATGACTTTTGATATACTATGGGTCAAAGAGTCAGTTTCTTGCATAAAATGGCATGAAAGCATATGACCAACCAACAGGTTTGAGCACATAGGCGCTCTTTGAGGAAGCCTTAAATACATTCTCTGAGTGATTCTTTACTTTGCACTTCTGAGGCTATTTGAATCCTTTGCTGTGGGCTTGTCTGTTTTCTTCCGTCTATGTTCAAGAGGACCTTCACATGACGACTCAGCAGCACAAACAAGATGTTGTGCCCCAAAGTCACAAAGCGTTTGCGCCTCTTCAAAATAGTTGCGCTTACATGTAACTACACTTTTGTTGAGGCTATCTGTGAATTTGTCTCTTTTTGTGAATTGCTTTTTGCAGAATCCCAGGATACGTGAGCCTGAGCCTGCGCTGACCAACGCATGGTGTAAAATAAGCACTAGAGGATCAGATAACCTTCTGCTCAACGACCACAACAACAACAACAAGCCTCCCTGTTATTATTGGGACAACACCGCCAGAGGAAGTCCTTTGGATTAGAGAACATGACACTACAGAGGCAGAGAGTGAAGGAAGACAGAGGAAAAGAGAGAGCCATGCGCGTGGTGAAATGGCCCCAGGCTCCCCTGCTTTGTCTTACGGTTGTGTTGGGGTTATCTCCCAGCACACCCCGGCTGGTCTGGGGTCAGGGCTTACAGAGGTAGTAAGCACTGAGTCAGTGAGGAATTTTTTCTGTGTGTTTGTGTGTGTGTGCGTGCATGTACGTGCGTGTGGCTTCAGCCCACTCTGTGCTCTTTGACTCTACTGGCCTTATAAGGCAGCTGGTGCCATGGCAACCACAGGGCTTGAATAGCAGTGTCAAATCCCTGAGCACACAGACACACGCTCACTCTCTGTGGGCTGGGAGAGAGAGAGCAAAGAGGAGCAGAAGGGGCTATCTGTGCTGCACTCCACAGTGGAGTCTGGCTCTCACTAGGGTCTGTCACTGATTTCTTTTTGCCAAGGCTTGTTTTGCCTAATTTATTCCTGCTGGGGCCAGGGAGCTAAGGAGGAGAAAGGGACGAGCAGGAGAGAAGAGCAGAGTGCAACAGTACACCCTGACTGGCATGCGGAGAAGCTTTGGCCTCCAGTCGTACTGGATGGACAAGCACAGACAAAACAAGAGGAGACGAAGACAGAGGGCCAGTTACACCCGGGAAGTTTTTCTGAGAGAGGATCTGAAGAGCTCTGGAAAGTACGCGCGCGCTTACTTAACTGTTGCTGGGTTTTCATGTTCTTTGGTAGGGCCGTTGTGGCAGAAGACCCAGAGCAACTAGGAGCAGATGACATTGCACAACGGGGCCAAGGACAAGGACTTGTTTGATGAACTTTGATCTCCAAAGACAGTTCAGAGAGAGGCGGTAGCAGAAGGAAAAGGACTTTCATTTACTCATACCAAGCCTGGGATCACTCCCTGGATACACTTTGTTTGTTAACGGTATGCTCCTAGGCTGCTTCTATGCGCCATCTATTTGGTTACATCCATAATTTTAAACCATAGAAAATATATCAATATATTCTTTTATAGCTAGGAGGAAAAACAATATTCTTCCTCTTGCACAGCCTCAGCAAGACAGGCATGATCTGGGCTGGAAAACCAGCAGGAACAGGTTGGACTCGTTTAAAAGTTGTGGAAGAGGGCAGGGCAGTCTAACCCTGCCTGAAGGAGGCTAGTGGCTTCTCTCTCTACCACCTACCACCCTTCTCGCCTCTTCTGAGAAAGTAGTGTGCTGAAATAGACAGAGAGAGAGAGAGAGAGGGGGAGAGAGAGACAGAGAGAGTGAAGAGTGAGAGAGAGAGAGAGAGAGAGAGAGAGACAGAGACAGAGAGAGAGAGACAGAGAGAGAGAGACAGAGAGAGAGAGACAGAGAGAGAGACAGAGAGAGGAAGGGAGAGAGAGAGAGAGAGAGAGAGACAGAGAGAGAGAAAACCAGAGCGAGAGAGAGACAGAGAAAGAGAGAGAGACAGAGAGAGAGAGACAGAGGGAGAGAGACAGAGAGAGAGAGAGACAGAGAGAGGAAGGGAGAGAGAGAGAGAGAGACAGAGAGAGACAGAGAAAGAGAGAGAGAGAGAAAAAAACAGAGCGAGAGAGAGAGAGACAGAGAAAGAGAGAAAAACAGAGAGAGAGAGGAAAGAAAGAGAGAAAAACAGAGCGAGAGAGGAAAGAAAGAGAGAGAGCAAGAGCAAAAAACAGTCGGAGTTTCTTCCAGTTAGAGTAGGAGAGTATGAGTCTGCCCCCTTCTTGTTTGGGATTAGGGTTGGATTAGGTGTTTTTCGTCATCGAGGAGAAAAGCGAGAGAGTAAGGGAGGGGGGAGAGGGCGACGAAGAGAGAGAGGGAGTAATTTAGTGTTTCCTGTGAGAGGGCAGGCTGCACCCTTTTCTCTGCCGTGAACTTTGAACCACTCCACTTGTGTCTGACTTCTTTCCCCCCCCCTCTTTTTTTCTCTCAAACCTCAGGAGCCATTACTCTGAGGTCAAAGACCTGACGCGGGTGTTCAGGGAAAAGACGAGAGAAGCCACGAGCAGAAACACAAAGTCCTCTGAAGGACCTCCAGGTCATCACACGGGGGCCAGAGGTCAACGCCAGGGAGGGACTCAACTTCCCCAACTTCGGCTTCTTTGTTGTCCACACGTCTCCTGGAGGAGGGGGGGCTGCTTTGATCTTCCCTGGAGTGGTGGCATTCTACCCCCATGCAGTAGCAGAGGAAGGCGATCGAGGCAGCAGGAAGTCCTGAACGCGTGTGTATGTGTGACTCGGCTGGCCGTGGTGCTCTAACATGGCCATGGTGAGCGGGGGATGGGGGAACCCCAGCGGGGACACCAACGGACTGGGGGGGGGCGGGGGGAAGCTGTACCTGAAGCGGGACGAGGAGGGCGGCTCGCCGCGGACGGGCGCGGCGGGCAGCGACGCGGAGGCGGCCGAGGAGGACCGGGCGTGCGTGGTGGACTGCGTGGTGTGCGGGGACAAGTCCAGCGGAAAGCACTACGGCGTGTTCACCTGCGAGGGCTGCAAGAGCTTCTTCAAGAGGAGCATCCGGAGGAACCTCAGCTACTCCTGCAGGTGGCCCCCCGTCTTCTTACTGGGGGACAGCGCTTCTTACTGGGGCATGTTGGGTGTTCTTACTGGGGCATGTTGGGTGTTCTTACTGGGGCATGTTGGGTGTTCTTACTGGGGGACAGCGCTTCTTACTGGGGCATGTTGGGTGTTCTTACTGGGGCATGTTGGGTGTTCTTACTGGGGCATGTTGGGTGTTCTTACTGGGGCATGTTGGGTGTTCTTACTGGGGCATGTTGGGTGTTCTTACTGGGGCATGTTGGGTGTTCTTACTGGGGCATGTTGGGTGTTCTTACTGGGGCCGGTGCGCGTAGATAGAGGTATAAGTTGTGTAATACAGTCATGTTTACACGACAGGGTAGTACAGGTCAAAGTACGTCCTCATCGTATAGTGAGGAATGTAAGGTGCATATTGTTGTAATGTTTTATTGAACAAAATCTTAGTTGGTTCTTTATATTGATATAGAAACACAGGTATGTATATATATACACACACACACACACACGTTGTTTTTTCTTGTTTTTCTATTCAGTGTGGCTAATAAGACGAGATAACATTTTCCATCACTTGATTCTTCATCCTATAATGTCCTCTATTTTAACATGTTGCAACCAATCAAAAGAGAGAGAGAGAGAGAGAGAGAGAGAGAGAGGGGGGGGAGAGGGAGAGGGAGAGAGAGAGAGAGAGAGAGAGAGAGAGAGAGAGAGAGAGAGAGAGAGAGAGAGAGAGAGAGAGAGAGATTACTGAATGGTGTTTTGCCTTGGAAGGTCAACATGCTTATTATATTCCTGACAGGCAGCAAGAATATTCCAACTTGATTTGCTGCCCTTACATAAACAACTCCATAGATGTTCCTTTAAGAGCTAGTTGCTTCACCCCCCAGACGAAATGCGTCTTTATAAGTCATTTGTAGAGTGGCCCCCTATGCTGAGCTGAAAACACACAGGGTCTCTTTCCGAATGCAAGCCCGCCTCTCGCACTGTAAATGGCAACAAGGGCGCGCACAGCTGATGATTTACAAAGGTCACTGCCTTGATAGTGTTCAGCCACACCAACTCACACAGGTCATTCATCATAGGGGTCAGAGAGATGCAGGGAGAGGGAGAGGGAGAGGGAGAGGGAGAGGGAGAGGGAGAGGGAGAGGGAGAGGGAGAGGGAGAGGGAGAGGGAGAGGGAGAGGGAGAGGGAGAGGGAGAGGGAGAGGGAGAGGGAGAGGGGAGGGAGAGGGAGCGAATGAGACTGGCAGGTCTGAGCAAACAGAGACAGAAGTTTAACCATTTCATTTTATTGTGGTCTGAGGCTCAGAGCCCCCTTTAACATTCTACAACAATGAGATCATCCAGTGACTTTCATAAATGCCTCTAATAGGAGATCCTTTGTTCTCTATCTCAAAGTGGTTCTCTCTTTTCCTACGCAGGTCAAACCGAGACTGCCAAATAGACCAACATCACCGAAACCAGTGCCAGTTCTGTCGGCTAAAGAAATGCTTTCGTGTTGGAATGCGCAAAGAAGGTATCTGTCATAATATATGCATTGTTCTTTTTATCCTGGCCAGTAAAAATTGGGTTGATGAACAACATTGAATATCAACATTGAATAACGCTACGTGTACAGAGCTGTTCCCAACTTGACCTTTGACACCAAAACAAGCCAGTTACATGACAATACCCAACTTGTTGCACACACACACACTTACGCAAGCAGGCATACACACACACACACACCCACACAATTCTACTACAACCATTGGTAGTGTGATGCACATTCCATTTCCAAATAATCTTGGATTATTTATAATCTCTGCAATGTGTTTACCTTGCCATGGAATCACCTGCCTCTGGGGAGTTGCTCTAGGTAGATCTAGAGCATCTACTCTCATCTAGAGGTAGCTCTAGGTAGATCTAGAGCATCTCATCTCATCTAGAGGTAGCTCTAGGTAGATCTAGACAATCTCATCTCATCTAGAGGTAGCTCTAAGTTATCTAGAGCATCTCATCTCATCTAGAGGTAGCTCTAGGTGATCTAGAGCATCTAATCTCATCTAGAGGTAGCTCTAGGTGAGATGAGATGAGTTTCTCTAGGTGATCTAGAGCATCTCATCTCATCTAGAGGTAGCTCTAGGTGAGATGAGATGAGGTGCTCTAGGTAGATCTAGAGCATCTCATCTCATCTAGAGGTAGCTCTAGGTAAATCTAGAGCATCTCATCTCATCTAGAGATAGCTCTAGGTGATCTAGAGCATCTCATCTCATCTAGAGGTAGCTCTAGGTGAGATGAGATGAGGTGCTCTAGGTAGATCTAGAGCATCTCATCTCATCTAGAGGTAGCTCTAGGTGAGATGAGATGATGTGCTCTAGGTAGATCTAGAGCACCTCATCTCATCTAGAGGTAGCTCTAGGTGATCTAGAGCATCTCATCTCATCTAGAGGTAGCTCTAGGTGATCTAGAGCATCTCATCTCATCTAGAGGTAGCTCTAGGTGAGATGAGATGAGGTGCTCTAGGTAGATCTAGAGCATCTCATCTCATCTAGAGGTAGCTCTAGGTGAGATGAGATGCTCTAGGTAGATCTAGAGCATCTCATCTCATCTAGAGGTAGCTCTAGGTGATCTAGAGCATCTCATCTCATCTAGAGGTAGCTCTAGGTGAGATGAGGTGCTCTAGGTAGATCTAGAGCATCTCATCTCATCTAGAGGTAGCTCTAGGTGATCTAGAGCATCTCATCTCATCTAGATGTAGCTCTAGGTGAGATGAGATGAGGTGCTCTAGGTAGATCTAGAGCATCTCATCTCATCTAGAGGTAGCTCTAGGTGATCTAGAGCATCTCATCTCATCTAGAGGTAGCTCTAGGTGAGATGAGATGAGGTGCTCTAGGTAGATCTAGAGCATCTCATCTCATCTAGCGGTAGCTCTAGGTGAGGGCAAATGGTGGAAGACATGTCTGATTTGTTTGAAGCAAAAACAGCCATGAAGTTCATAGTGCTCAATATTCAAATCTCGTAATGACACAAATTTAACTAAAACTAAAACCTTTTTTGTGTTCTCGTCATAATGCTCTTGTCAGGAAGTCACCATTGTTGCTGTAATAGCCTAATTATAATATGATTCGACAACTTTTCACCCTCTCCACCTTTGGCTCTTTAAACCTGCAGCAGTTGTCATTTGAACTGTATTGGAGCAAGTTGCCAAATACCCCCCCCCCCCCCCCCCCCCCCCCCCTCCAAAAAAAAGTATTTCTCCTTTCAATGGGTTTATGTAGCTGATAACAGATCAATAATTAATAATCCCAATATCCACCTTCGGCACTTATTCCAAGCATTTAAATTTTGCTTGTAGGCTAATTTGATGTAGTCCTACTTAATATTAGCACAATACTTAAGTATTATGCTAATCATTTAGCAGTTTATCCATGAGGTTGCTCTTTACTGGATGATTTGCATTGTAGGCTACAGACCCACTGGCACGTCTGAGTTGACTGACTGTGTAAACCATTATTTTAGAGACATTTAACCTTCTACGCCCTTCAAATCAGACCTTCAGCAGAGATTCTTCTCAGCCATAG
>JACYXH010000392.1:1222500-1300000 GCA_026745465.1 Lota lota | reverse complement strand
ATAATGTCAGAATCAATTCATTTTTATTATTTATTATAATTAATATTTTTGATTTATATTTAAATTGCTTTGAATAATACACTTCAGTGGATACAGTAAATAAAACATGACTAAATAATCTAAAACGATGGTCTTATTAAACTATATTTTCCAAAAGTTCATGGGAATTTAATGTCCATCTAGCTTCATCAGTATATAAAGTTGAAATGTTTTATGTCATAGGCTACCGTACTAACTGTAGTAGCTGCTGTAATGTAAAATGTGTTTAGTAGTGAGACATAGACTAGCTTATGTTTAAAAACACAAATCTTGGTTTGTGCCTTACTTTTAAGAGAATTGTATTGAATGTTGAATGTTGCTATGCTATTGTTGCATCTTGCCAGCTGAACAAGGATTAATTTCATGTCCGGGATATTCAATTCACCTTGGCATATTCATAACAAGTGTCTTTGTTCAACAAGTAAAACATTTTGAACATGTAGCAAACAGACAACTAGGAGGGAATCCGGATATTGGATGCGCACTTGGGATGAGAACATCATTTTTGTCATATCATAAACCATACTTTATATTTTATTTCTATAGCTCAAAGTAGATTAAACCACGCAACAGCTATAGCCGGAGACGAGATCTCCATCAATGATAATGATGACACCAGCACCTACAAGTCACCTTGCCTGGTCTCCCTAACCAACCTGATGCTGTCCACCCAGGAGGTCCAGTCTTCTGCAGCCCAGCCAATCAGAGCCCTCCACCACCAACTCAGATATAGCTATCCACCCAGGAGGTCCAGTCTTCTGCAGCCCAGCCAATCAGAGCCCTCTACCACCAACTCAGATATAGCTATCCACCCAGGAGGTCCAGTCTTCTGCAGCCCAGCCAATCAGAGCCCTCCACCACCAACTCAGATATAGCTATCCACCCAGGAGGTCCAGTCTTCTGCAGCCCAGCCAATCAGAGCCCTCTACCACCAACTCAGATATAGCTATCCACCCAGGAGGTCCAGTCTTCTGCAGCCCAGCCAATCAGAGCCCTCCACCACCAACTCAGATATAGCTATCCACCCAGGAGGTCCAGTCTTCTGCAGCCCAGCCAATCAGAGCCCTCCACCACCAACTCAGATATAGCTATCCACCCAGGAGGTCCAGTCTTCTGCAGCCCAGCCAATCAGAGCCCTCCACCACCAACTCAGATATAGCTATCCACCCAGGAGGTCCAGTCTTCTGCAGCCCAGCCAATCAGAGCCCTCTACCACCAACTCAGATATAGCTATCCACCCAGGAGGTCCAGTCTTCTGCAGCCCAGCCAATCAGAGCCCTCTACCACCAACTCAGATATAGCTATCCACCCAGGAGGTCCAGTCGTCTGCAGCCCAGCCAATCAGAGCCCTCTACCACCAACTCAGATATAGCTATCCACCCAGGAGGTCCAGTCTTCTGCAGCCCAGCCAATCAGAGCCCTCTACCACCAACTCAGATATAGCTATCCACCCAGGAGGTCCAGTCTTCTGCAGCCCAGCCAATCAGTTCTCCACCACCAACTCATATATAGGAGATAATCACTTGGACTCAACGCAAATCCTCAATTTAATCTGCAACAAACCATATTTTCTGTCGGTTTTTTGTTGTTGAATAACTATTTTGACTAATTATTTATCTTCCAGCTAAATTTGTAGATTTGTCTGCTGCTGGTATCTTCCAATGGTGATAACAGACTACAATGCTCCTTTACAGAATAAACTAAGCATTGCAGGCCATTCCCTATATATCACTGTATGTATAGATGTACTTAAAGATTATACTGATAAATGCAGACACATTCACACAAACATACATGCTAAAGGATCTTAGAAAGGGGATTTCACAAGTCCTATGACAGACAGAATACACCAAAGGGAATTCCAGATTTCTGTTTGACTTTGTCTTTTGTTGCTTTAGTGAAGACTCTGGGTGCCACCTTAAGTAATCACCGATAGAGAGCGGCACATACTTGAAATGCTGAACGGGGAAACCTGAATACGTGTGGCATGGACCATTCAACACAAGGCCTGTTGCCACACAGGCCTTGTGTGGCACTAACTATGTTCCTTCTAACAGCCGTTCCTGGTACTCCCCCTTCAGGACACAACACAGAAGTGCTTCAGACGCCACCACAAGATAAATAGAAAAGAACATCATATAGGAAATAGCTGCATTCATTATCACCTTGTTCAACAATAATTATAGATATTTATTGCTTGCAAAATGTCAATTGCATGTTCACACATATACTGTCTCAAAGCTTTCAGTAAAAAGAAAGTGACCAGGAAAACAGTCTTAAAACAAAAATGGCTTGCATAACATTTATGAAACAACATTAAAGTTCTTTGTAGACTTGTCATTTTATAAAAAAAACGATGTATAACATTTATAATACGCATTGACATGTTCAAGAAAATAACACTTGGAGTGGATTAGTACAAGGACATGGTTACAATGGTTACAAGTTTGAATCCAGTGACACCTTTTTGACAGGTTGGCCAAGTGAAAATTCTGGGGTGGCAAAAAGGCTACAGAATAGCTCATGAATGTGGCATACAACTATACATCTTTGCAATTGTAAAGATCTCAAATGGTATTTACATGAGATCATGACACGGCCATATCAATGTTTCATTTTTTCAGATCCAGTCCCTCTTGCTAGTACAAAATTCTAAATAAAAAATTATAATCAAAGTGTTTTGTATTAGAAGATCATTTTTGCAACAACTACAAGCTAAGGAACTATTCCCAAATTGACAATTTAGAGCCTTTGAGATAATTTTTGGGAGCACCACTGTATGAATTAACAATTAATGACTTCTTTCGGTAGTGATTCCTAAATAAAGTTGAATAATAAGTTTAAGACAAATAATGCTAAAGCCCTTTCAGAACCGACCAATGCCCTCTGAATACTACTAGCCATTAGCACAGCATGAACAAACAGATTACATTACTGTCAGTATTTAAAGACAGCAACAATACATAACAGGCGTGTTTTTCTTCTGTTTCATCAGTGACAAATCAGCTCTTAATTATTAACGTAGCGGTGATCCAGATGTCTTAAAACTATATACACAACATCTTGGCTAGTTTTATCTCCTTATGGTTTAAATGCAACGTTGATCAATAGTTCAGACTCTAAGTTAAGGCAAACACCAAAATATTCACCCTAGATACGTGACCACAGACCAAATGGGCCATGAGCTATGGTGCGCCGGCAGACGGCTTCATCTGAAACCATTCAGGAGTCCTTCACCTTGTGTGTTTGAATGCGGACAAGCAGCACTCCTCGCCTCTTTAAAAAAACAATCCTACAGTTCTTATCAGCTCTAAATACCTTTCGTCAGATAAGAGTGGCTCTCCTATCTAGGGTGCCGTGGAACAAGCAGTACAGCGAGAAGGTCAACAGGGTTCAAATAACCTTCAGACATACAGAGTTTCTCACAGAATTTGAGGCCTTCAAAATGGCCCTTTTTGAATAACGGCAGTGGTACTATTAACTGGCTGCAAGTGTTCTCACAATTAGCACTAAACCCCATTGACTTGTAATAGCATAAGAAAGCTGCAACAAGCTCACACAGGTGTTGGAACTACGAACGGCATGTGTTAGTGGGATTATGCTTGTCTGTGTGTGAGTAATGGCTGTGTGTGTGTGTGTTTGGTCTTCTAGAAAGTCTTGGTTTTGCATGTGACATGTACATGATGAGATGTTGGGTTCGAGGTGTGTGAGTGGTGGATGTGCGTTGGGGTTAGTGTGTCTTGTCGTAGTTCTTGACCATGCGTTTGATGTGGAACAGTTTGTGCCTCAGCCTGCGGCAGTCGTGTTTCTTAGCCCGGTAATCTGGAGTCTTAAGGGGGCATGAAAAAGAGGAGTTAGTCATGAGACACACGTAATGTAATCACACTGTGGCTACAACACTAACACTTTTACTTTGAAACTTTATCTGAATGTCCAGAAACACATCTCTAATAATCAGAGGGTTACAGTCTAGAGCACAAATCTATAATGCTAACTTGAAATACAGAAGACTTTGCAAATTGATATTTCTCAAAGAAAGACCTTCCACTTACCCTTTTCAGATCCTTTAGTTGGTTATATTCATCTGCGACCGACTGAAAAAAATACAAACAAATGAATATGCATTAAAAGAAATACATAAAAATTTTAATACAAAAGACACAATATATTTACCGAAACATGCCGATATTTTACACACTAAGTAAAAGGCGTGCATAGTGACTAACGAAGTGATACTATATGACCAGTTATATAGTATCACTTCATAGTGACTAACAAAGTGATACTATATGACCGGTCATATAGTATCACTTTGTTAGTCACTATGAAGTGATACTATATGACCGGTTATATAGTATCACTTCGTTAGTCACTATGAAGTGATACTATATGACCAGTTATATTGTTCCAGAAGAATATGTGTCTTGTGAAATCATTATAAAACAACATTTATTTTCAATAAATGGAAGCTAATGTTGATCCAACCCTCGTGCTTTTCAACTGTTCCTAGACAATCTTTGGTGGTTTTCAAATGTGAAAACTGGTTTCCGAATGTGAGTTTCAAAGACAAAATGACGTGCGCCCTTTTGGTTGTTATTGGTCATTTGGTTAAAAGGCAGTGGAAAGATGAACATCAGAAGATGTCTATTTGCTAACATCAGCAAATAGTTAGCTATTCAGTGAAATACACAAGCTTATGTTTAACGTATGATTTTGTTCACAGTTCCCAGAGGACAGTTGAGCCTTCCCAGTCACTACTAGTGTTACTCAAACTGAGAGAATGAAAATGAGAGCAGCGGTAGACCGCGCAGGGAAGAAATGAAGACCAGGAATAGAGGACTGTCGACCTCTAGTGGACACGGGCGGTAGGGCATCTCACCTGGTACTTGGCGGAGCTCTCGTCCAGAGTGTCCAGCTGTCTGCTGAGCTTGTTCAGGTGGTCGTGGATGTCGTCCATCTCGGCACACAGGTGCTTGTACTCCCTGAGGTCGGAGTCAAACTCCCGCTTGTATTCCTGGCGTTGAGAGTCGGACGTTATCCCCGGGTAGATGCTGGACGGTGGGAGGGCAAGAGAGAGAAGACGGAGAGGTTGGGAATGACAAAGAGGCAAGACAGGTTGACTAAGTGTCGCGGGAGTACTAGCGGTGAATCCCGTCACCACAGGTGTTTGATGAGCTATCTGCTAAGGAAACGTACACAGGTCTGTTTGAGCCAAAACAATGGCTTATCAACACTGGCAAACGAGTGGTTTTCTGATGCACTTCAGTGGCCTGTTAACTGCTTCAGTTAGTTAGTAAGGCTCTCCTTGTTTCACAGAAAGAGTCCATGTTATACTGCATAGCTAACAGGATTAGTTATGCTGCTCCAATGCTCTGTGTGTGTGTGTGTGTGTGTATGTGTGTGTGTATGTGTGTGTGTGTGTGTGTGTGTGTGTGTGTGTGTGTGTGTGTGTGTGTGTGTGTGTGTATGTGTGTATGTGTATGTGTGCGTGTGCGTGTGCGTGTGCGTGTGTGTGTGTGTGTGTGTGTGTGCGTGTGTGTGCGTGTGCGTGTGTGTGTGTGTGAGAGAGAGAGAGACCACATTTCATTAGAAGGACCTGGGATATTGGGCCCCAGCTTATGGTAAACCTGCACTGAGCTGTCTTTAGACATGAAGCTTAGCAGAGGGTATTTTCCATGCACAGTGAGCAGCATGTACAGCAGCCCCCTTACCTCTCCCACTCCTCTGGGTCCAGCTCGTTGCCCGTCTCCCCTCCCGTGGTGTACTCGGTCTCATACTGGGACTCGTCCAGCTCCGGGTTCTGTCGACGCCTCTTCCCCCGGTTGGCGGACGGCTTGCGGACACCCCCTCCGGTCTCTTCAGACGGGCTGGAGCTGGTCCGCCCCCCGCCTTCGTGGGACAGCGCCTCTGACGGACGACTGAGCCTCTCTGAGTACCTGGAGGACGGGGGGGGGGGGGGGGGTTACTTCAAGTGCTGTTTTGGGGAGGAAGTCCCTGCACACACTGCAGACGTGCATTGTTCACTGGGCCATGGCTAGGAGGACGCAAATTCCTTTTTTCTTTAGTCAACGGCCCTCTCCCAGTCAGAAGCCATCAGAGGATGAGTTAAGCTAGGCTCATGTCCAAGATGGAAGTGTTATTACACCGGTAGGTTTCGCTATTGGCTGAAGCGCTCAACAACCAAAGAAGAAGACATTCTATTTGAAGTCCTCTAGTGTACGTGACGGTGTTCAGAATGAAACGTCCTGCATTCCCCTTCTTGAGCCAGCACTCAGAGTCAGAGGTCACAGGTGGAAACAACAGAGCTCCAGCAAGCTGTTGGAATCCATCTCAGCAGCACAACCGCCTTCACACGAAGACCTGGGTCAAACACATGCAGTGAGGCAAGATCTGCATCATTGTCCTTGTGACAAAGTAACTCATTCCTCTACGAGAGAGAGAGAGGCTGTTTTTTGCCATACAAGCAAACATTGTAACTCAGATTAGTATCCTATTATGATTATTAAAAGAAAACAAAAGGCAGACTGAACCATTGGCTAAACATAGGGTTTAGTCTAGTATGGAGGAGCCAGTGACCTATAGCAACACATAATGATTCTACATGTCTACAAGACAGCGGTTCTAATGAAAATGGTAGCTGGCCTGTGGCAGTTGGCCCACGACTACAATTCACTTGTGTTCGTTTGAAGGATTTGTAGAGGAATTTCAACCACAGACAGGGGATATTACAGGGAAGTTACAGGAAGGCTAACAAAAGGTAGCCAGCAAGTAAAGTTACTAGCAAGGCTAAAGTGATGGACAACAGGCGGCCATTGGAGAGAGTTTACAGGCCACGATTATAATCACTATCACTATGTATTCAGGACAACGTTGAACGCTCAACTGAATCACGCCAATGGCTGAACCCTTGTTGATTATCACTGCTATTTGATTAACTGCATGATCAACTGATCCCTGCAACAGCCTTATTCCCCTGTTACCGACGGCCTTATTCCCCTGGTACCGACGGCCTTATTCCCCTGGTACCGACGGCCTTATTCCCCTGGTACCGACGGCCTTATTCCCCTGGTACCGACGGCCTTATTCCCCTGGTACCGACGGCCTTATTCCCCTGGTACCGACGGCCTTATTCCCCTGGTACCGACGGCCATATTCCCCTGGTACCGACGGCCTTATTCCCCTGGTACCGACGGCCATATTCCCCTGGTACCGACGGCCTTATTCCCCTGGTACCGACGGCCTTATTCCCCTGGTACCGACGGCCTTATTCCCCTGGTACCGACGGCCTTATTCCCCTGGTACCGACGGCCTTATTCCCCTGGTACCGACGGCCTTATTCCCCTGGTACCAAGCAGCATCATAGGCTGAAACATCGCATCATTGATTAATTACTAACAGCGCAGCATAAGTACACAAACCGCCGATCAGCTGACGGCAAGCACGTCATTTCATTAACAACATTCGCGTTAGTGGGAACGCCGCAGGTGGGAACGCTCCACGCGCTAACCAATACACAGATCAGCTTTTGGACCAGCTGACTCTGACAGTGGCCAATCCAAAATACCAAAACACCCAATAGTTGGGTTTTAAAGCAACTACTGCATAGCTCAAGCTAAGCTCAAACACCACCTCCCCAGCTGCACCACATCGTCATTTTAGGTTAAGATAAAACTGTTACGTTGTTATGTACATTATACTGTGGTACAACACTGATACTCCAACGGCTATTACCAGTTCATTTGATTTAACCCTAGTTTACACTACCATTATGGCACCTAATGCACCCATAACCATCACTGGAGGAGGGATCCCTCTTTCTTCCCAAGGTTTCTTCCCTGCTACTAGTTTGTACTTGCCCTTTGGGGGGCTAGGGTTAGGGGGTGTCATATAATGATGCTTTGATTTGCCTTAATGCCTTAATGATTTAAGGGCTGTATACCAAATGAACTTGAGGTGAACATCATGTTACTGTTGGTTCTTTTATCCTATTGGGGGGGAGAGCAGCGAACAAACCCCTTGAGGAAGTAAGAACCCCTTGAGGAAGTAACAAACCCCTTGAGGAAGTACAAACTACAAACAAACCCCTTGTACTTGAGGAAGAACTACAAACAAACCCCTTGTACTTGAGGAGGAAGTAAGAACTACAAACAAACCCCTTGTACTTGAGGAAGAACTACAAACAAACCCCTTGTACTTGAGGAAGAACTACAAACAAACCCCTTGTACTTGAGGAAGAACTACAAACAAACCCCTTGTACTTGAGGAAGAACTACAAACAAACCCCTTGTACTTGAGGAAGAACTACAAACAAACCCCTTGTACTTGAGGAAGAACTACAAACAAACCCCTTGTACTTGAGGAAGAACTACAAACAAACCCCTTGTACTTGAGGAAGAACTACAAACAAACCCCTTGTACTTGAGGAAGAACTACAAACAAACTCTTTGTACTTGAGGACACAAAACAGCGAGGGGGGGGGGGGGGGGGGGGCTACAATCCTTTCCAAGTTTCCAAAGTGTGAGATGTAAATTAATATACCTTTTGACATTTTCTGGCCAAGATATTTGGTAGGTGTGTATATCACAAAGTATCACTCTGTGATATGTTGATATTAACATAAAACAATGTCATTTTAAGTTGTATGTTTAGATCCTGCGGTCCATCACTGGAAATCAGAATCAGAACCAGAATCAGAAAAGCTTTATTGCCAAGTACGCTTTTTAAACATACAAGGAATTTGTCTTGCTGATGTAGGTGCACGTCACGTTCTCTATTGCACATTAAACAGAACAAACAAGATAAGTATAAATATATGTATGAATATATACACACAATTTAGATGTACAAATCACAACCAAGTTATATTTTTGGTTGCTCTGGATTTAGATTTCTTCTTCTTGGGAAAAAGGAAACCGTTTCGTGGGAGCTGTATCATTATGTGTAATGCTGTCTCCAAGCACCCCACTGTGTTCCACCCATTACAAACCTCTTTGTGAAGGGGTGTTTATGGTTATGGGTCAGTTATACAGTGATAGAGGTATCAACTATGATTGAATTGTTAGAATGACTTGTCACAGGACTAATCTAATTTGTGAATTGTGTTTGAATCGTTGTGATATTTTAATTCATGTTTCACTTAAACAATGTACAATTCTAGATGCTAATCGCTCATAATCAATATTTATAATACTAATCAATACTAGTTACAGATGTTTTCATAATTGTGAAGTATTGAAACGACCTAATTATGTTACATCCTTTCATGTCAATCAAACAGCGTTAAGGTGTTACTCAGGCATGGAGTTGTTGTTTGAAGATATTGAGCCATAGATAAATGTTAGATAAATGCTAGACAAATGCTAGATAAATGCTAGATAAATGCTAGATAAATCCTAGATAAATCATAGATAAATCCACTCAACAGAGCTTTCACCAGAGGTACAAATAACAAAGACCCTGAGACAGTCTTTGTTTGATGGAAGGAAATGCATTATGTCAATCCTCAAACACTGACTTGTGTGTTCCCCCAGCTAATCAATAGATGTTGTAAGGAAGATGGAAGCAAAGGTTATATTTACAAGTCCTCAAAAGGTCACGTCCAGTTGAATCTTTCTGAGCAAGGCCGTATCGGCGAGGGCTTCAGAATGAACATTGACTGGCTGCGTAGCTGCGTAGGCTTTTACTGCCAAGGTAAAAGCAGTAAAAGCCTTACTCCCCCACTCCACCATTGATAAACAATCAACTAAATCTTGTACAGTTACTCATCCCGTTCATTCAAATGGGCTTGTTTGTTGTCCCCCTGTGGCGAGAGAAAGGAACACGCTTCAAGCTTCGGCCTTTGAAGCGTGTCCTCTTGTCCTGCGGTGGTAAAATGGTGGTGCGGGGGACACAAAATGTTCCTGAACTTTGTTTTGGACTCACTCATTGTCGTACTCGTCTCCCGGCACAGAGTGTCTGAGGAGCCTGTCGGGGGCGTAGGAGATAACGCTGTTGGCCGAGTTGTTGAGGTGCCCCCCGGACTTCTCCGAGAGCACCAGGGTGGGGGCGTCCTGGCTCTTCTCTACGTTGTTCACCTGCAGGGACACAGAGGGGCGTCACAACGCCATGTCAGCGGAAAACGATCACAATCAAACAATAACAACAATAGCCCACAGGAACTGCAGGAACTGACTCATTTCCTGCCAGAGAAATGCCTCTTATTTTCCCTCAAATCTGTTTTGAATTAGTTTTCTTTAACGTAATAATGACATAACATGGTTTGGCTGACAAGGACGAAAGATATAAAAACTTTTTTTATATCAGGTTTGTAAAGATCATGACAAAGAAGGCATGGAATTGAGCAATATTCATTTTTGGCAGCAGCTCTCGTGAGAGATAAGAATATTTTCCTAAATGATAGCAGAAGAAAGAATGCTGATCCAGAGTGAGCATTCAGGTGTGTGACTGGTCTGCACAGTCCACAACCTCCGTCAAACACGGATCACCGGCTTGATTTGGCAGAAAAAGAAAAGGAGTCAAGATAATAAGCTGAGGCTAATTTTAAATGACACACTATTACCTACAAGGCAATCCGAGTTTATAAGATTGCCTTTGATCAAAATAGCACATTTCAACATCTTTTCAATGTTATTTCCTATAACTTCATCTGGTGCACGTGAAATCTCTTTCTTGTTACATTACATCACATTTATTTAGCTGACACTATTATCCAAAGTGACTTACAATAAGTGCATTCAACAATGAAGATACAACCCAAAAAGTGCAAGAATCATGTCAGTATAAATCAAATATCTTATGTAATACAAACAAGAGCTTTTTATTAATATTACTATCCATATATTTTATATATATATATATTGTTTTGTTCTTGAAAGTGAAGGGAGTGGATGCTAAAATAGAAACAGAGATAAACAAGGCCTTCCTGTCCATAATGAGGGAGCAGGGAGGAACATGGGGCTCAGGAACAGCTCCCTGTCCATAATGAGGGAGCAGGGAGGAACATGGGGCTCAGGAACAGCTCCCTGTCCATAATGAGGGAGCAGGGAGGAACAGCTCCTTGTCCATAATGAGGGAGCAGGGAGGAACATGGGGCTCAGGAACAGCTCCCTGTCCATAATGAGGGAGCAGGGAGGAACATGGGGCTCAGGAACAGCTTCCTCAGGAACAGCTCCCTGTCCATAATGAGGGAGCAGGGAGGAACAGCTCCCTGTCCATAATGAGGGAGCAGGGAGGAACAGATCCCTGTCCATAATGAGGGAGCAGGGAGGAACATGGGGCTCAGGAACAGCTCCCTGTCCATAATGAGGGAGCAGGGAGGAACATGGGGCTCAGGAACAGCTCCCTGTCCATAATGAGGGAGCAGGGAGGAACATGGGGCTCAGGAACAGCTCCTTGTCCATAATGAGGGAGCAGGGAGGAACAGCTCCCTGTCCATAATGAGGGAGCAGGGAGGAACATGGGGCTCAGGAACAGCTCCCTGTCCATAATGAGGGAGCAGGGAGGAACATGGGGCTCAGGAACAGCTCCCTGTCCATAATGAGGGAGCAGGGAGGAACATGGGGCTCAGGAACAGCTCCTTGTCCATAATGAGGGAGCAGGGAGGAACATGGGGCTCAGGAACAGCTTCCTCAGGAACAGCTCCCTGTCCATAATGAGGGAGCAGGGAGGAACATGGGGCTCAGGAACAGCTCCCTGTCCATAATGAGGGAGCAGGGAGGAACAGCTCCCTGTCCATAATGAGGGAGCAGGGAGGAACATGGGGCTCAGGAACAGCTCCCTGTCCATAATGAGGGAGCAGGGAGGAACATGGGGCTCAGGAACAGCTCCCTGTCCATAATGAGGGAGCAGGGAGGAACAGCTCCCTGTCCATAATGAGGGAGCAGGGAGGAACATGGGGCTCAGGAACAGCTCCCTGTCCATAATGAGGGAGCAGGGAGGAACATGGGGACGTTAGGCACAATTTGGGAAGGGATAGCAAAACCCTTTCAGAAGAAGCTCTAGGAAGAGGTGAGTTGGTAAAAGACTCAATATTTGAGATAAAGAGATATAGCAATCAGAGGAAACTGTTTTTTTAATTTGTGGTCGTCAAGTGAACAGAACATGCATTCCAACAAACAATACATACAGATATAGAATCGGTGAGCTATCCTTCAGCGCTCTAAGGGCCCCACCAATGAAGGGCCCAAGTCAGTCGAGGACATTGTCTGGGAAGAGGTGAGACTTCAGAGCGTGGGTGTGCAGGGGGGGATTTGAAATGTGATTTTGTGGGTGGGTGCTGATCCCGCTCCTACCCTGAACGCCAACGGCCAGATTGTGAACTTGATGCGGGCGGCTACAGCGAGCCAGGGAGGTGAAGTGTGGTGTAACGCGTCTGCGCCACTGACATGCGGCTTGGTTGAATAGCAGGAGCGGTATCGCTGTGTGCTGAGCCGCTGAAAGCCCAGCCAGTACAGCAGTGCAGTGGTCTAGACGGCAGGTGGCCTGGGCCGAGGGTTCCCTCAGCGGCCGCCTGACCGCTTCAATCTGCAAGACTGAGAGATGCTACATTGTCAGCAAACGAGAGGGGAGCTGTCAATCACAACCCCAAGATACCGAGCAGACTTGGTCGGTGATGATGACGAGTCAAGCTGAACAAACAGAGAGACAATGGTTATTTTGAGTTGGGGTGTTGCTGGTAGCACTTCCCTGGGAACAGTGGGAGAGCCACGGTTGAAGTCCCCCAAGAATGTGAACAATGCCCCTCCCTAGGTGCAGCGCGGCCCGGGCAGACTGAGAAAGCAGGGTCAGAATGTCTGAGTCCGCAGAGTCCAGGCAGGCAGGTAGGAGAGGGAGGGAGGGGAGAGGAGAGGAGAGGAGAGGAGAGGAGAGGAGAGGAGAGGAGAGGAGAGGAGGGAGGGGAGGGGAGGGAGGTAGTGGAGGAAGGGGAGAGGAGAGGAGGGGAGGGAGGTAGTGGAGTGAGGGGAGAGGAGGGAGGGGAGAAGAGGGAGGTAGGGGAGGGAGGGGAGAAGAGGGGAGAGGAGGGAGGGGAGAGGAGGGAGAGGAGAGGAGAGGAGAGGAGGAGGCTCTAACAGACAAGTTAATCTGTACAGGAGCAAAGGCTGCAGAGAGAGGGAAATTAAATCAGGAAGGCAGAGAGAGACAGACACAAAGTGCGAAAAATGAACAAAAAGCCACCAAAACATCAGCGCACTGCAACCCACGCGTGTCACAAGCTCGACCTTGGTAGTAGAACGTGTTTGTTGTTTTTCCTTCTTCAAGAATTTGAAACCCACTACGAGCCTACCCTGATGACATCACGACACGGACACAACACAGGCTCGATAATGAATGAAAGCAGTGTGTGAGGTCACCAAACGCTGGCCTCGAGACGTCAGCAGCATCTGGGCAGAAAGGAGTCCTGTTTCAAACCAATCTCTCAGGCTCAGAGTATCAGAGTGTCTTAGATAGGGGAGCTCCTTAAGACTCATGAGTCTTAGATAGGGGAGCTCCTTAAGACTCATGAGTCTTAGATAGGGGAGCTCCTTAAGACTCATGAGTCTTAGATAGGGGAGCTCCTTAAGACTCATGAGTCTTAGATAGGGGAGCTCCTTAAGACTCATGAGTCTTAGATAGGGGAGCTCCTTAAGACTCATGAGTCTTAGATAGGGGAGCTCCTTAAGACTCATGAGTCTTAGATAGGGGAGCTCCTTAAGACTCATGAGTCTTAGATAGGGGAGCTCCTTAAGACTCATGAGTCTTAGATAGGGGAGCTCCTTAAGACTCATGAGTCTTAGATAGGGGAGCTCCTTAAGACTCATGAGTCTTAGATAGGGGAGCTCCTTAAGACTCATGAGTCTTAGATAGGGGAGCTCCTTAAGACTCATGAGTCTTAGATAGGGGAGCTCCTTAAGACTCATGAGTCTTAGATAGGGGAGCTCCTTAAGACTCATGAGTCTTAGATAGGGGAGCTCCTTAAGACTCATGAGTCTTAGATAGGGGAGCTCCTTAAGACTCATGAGTCTTAGATAGGGGAGCTCCTTAAGACTCATGAGTCTTAGATAGGGGAGCTCCTTAAGACTCATGAGTCTTAGATAGGGGAGCTCCTTAAGACTCATGAGTCTTAGATAGGGGAGCTCCTTAAGACTCATGAGTCTTAGATAGGGGAGCTCCTTAAGACTCATGAGTCTTAGATAGGGGAGCTCCTTAAGACTCATGAGTCTTAGATAGGGGAGCTCCTTAAGACTCATGAGTCTTAGATAGGGGAGCTCCTTAAGACTCATGAGTCTTAGATAGGGGAGCTCCTTAAGACTCATGAGTCTTAGATAGGGGAGCTCCATAAAACTCATGAGCACCAACCTAAAGTTGTAGAGCATGATTATGAAAACTGTTCCACAAATGATGACCAGCATATTATATATTTAGTAGGTTATAAGTACGATATTTCAGACACTGCAGAGCGTCAAAAAACTATCACATGGATTGCAGTATATGTCAAATATGTATTGAAACGGAGCAAGGACTTGCATTTTGTAGAATAATTAGAGCCTCAAGGCAGGCTGCCTAACCCACTAAGCACTGTTCTATGCTTGGTGTGTAGGTAATGTACTAATGTATTGTGAGTCGCTCCAGTCACTTGACATGAAAGCACTAAGGTCCTAATACCATGGTAACCTGCTAGGAGCAGTGGGCTGGCACACAGGGCCCATGAACCAACTCCAGTGGCAGCGCCCTTGCCTTGGCTATGGCCAGGGCAGGAGTGTATCTTGCAAGTTTTGTGGTGTGTCGGAAACCGGAGCACCAGGATGAATCCCATGTGGACACGGGAGAACACACAAAGTCCACACAGAAAGGCCAGATTGGAAAGGTCAGGATGCTTGTTGTGAGCCCTAGTGCCAAGAGAGGTGGCTCTTATACTTTCAGCAAAAACTATGACTCACTATTCAAGTAGAGGCCATGTCTGTGAGACCAGTGCTACGTCTGGCTCCATAATTACACACAACATGGATGGTGGTCACAGGAGTCCCACTAACATTGGGTGTCTCATGATCCACCGTGTTGCTGTCTGCTACTCTGTCTGGTAGTTTGGTGTCCACCATGCTGGCTCGGCAACCCCCCGTGAGCACGTAGCCCAAGCAGCAGGACTCCCCTGCAGCACCTCATCCCCCCTCATCCCCCCTGCTTGTTGGTGGGCTCGTTGCACTGTTTGTTGGCTGTGGAAGAACAACAAGGCTCCTTGTTGACACAGAAACCATGATTTCACGGGTAACAGCAGGTGTTTCCATTTCTTTCAGATGCGTAAATGTTTTCCAGGTTGTTGAGTCCAAGTGGGAGAAAGGGAAGAAGTTCACTTTGTTTCAAATTCAGCTACTTCACGTACAGTTACAGAGTGTACTGTATGGTGCCAAGTACGGTGACTAACACAGATGACTAAATGCCCGTCCACACCATGACTGGCCAAGTTGTTGATGTTTAAATAACCGCAAGGCAGTTCCCTAGAAACCACTAGCCTGCCAACAATCAGTTTAGCTGGTTAATGATCACTCAGAGTGAAACCAGGTAGGAGCCTATGAACACACAGGGCTGTAATCAGTTGTTCTGACCCTGAGAACAGTCGCTAGTGGAAACACTGCATCGGTGCTATTGCCTTACAGATGCTACAACCTCTGCTACACAGACAAGAACGCAGGCTATCTACTGCATATCTGTTTCGTCAAATTTAGCAAAACATTATATCCGAAGAAATTTGTTACTAACAACATTGTTTTTGTACTTCGTACATTGTTCGTGTACTGGTGGTTAAAAAGTCCCAAATGAGTTACAGGTGACCTGTGTATGAGTAGTATGTGTTTTCTAAGCTAACAGCATATTCAGCTGCTGATTACAGTGGAATACAGTACATAATGGGCTGGGTAAGGTGCTGTTGTAGTGACACAGGTGTACAGCCACGCACACACACACACTACTACAAACATTCACACAAGCAAATACTGTAACAGCCCACATGCACGTACGAAGGATTTATACACACATTCAATATTAAGCGTGCCAGGTACATGGTCTATGCTTGAATTGGGAAAACAATAAAAACGATGAGAAGGTTGACTTTCAGCTCATTAAGACTTATGGACTTTCAGGCCATAAAGATAAATATGGGAAACTCATGACTGAATGGAAGTGGTGAAAAGCATTCCAAAGTCCATCCAGGAAATGCAACGCATCTCTATTCCCTATTCAACGTGAGTCGACGTGGATGAAAATAAGGGTGATCAAATGTTGAAAATGGAAATGGACTATTAAGATAAATGGAAACAAATAATATAAAAAAGTATTTGATGATAATATGACCATGATCGCTGCACCACTGGTTTGGTGTGGTGAAAAACAACCATGCCTTACTCATGGTCAAAATCAGATTTGTCTTTGTGACTGCTGACCCAACAGTCCTTATTACTGTGCTGTAACTGTATCTTACCCATTCCTCAACATCTTGGCCCTCGGGGGCCATTGGTCCAGTGGGAGGGGGGTCCCAGTAGATGTTGGGTTTACCATAGCGCCAGATCTTTCCCCGTGTTCTGTGTGAGTAGAAGGCGACTACAGCCAAGGCAATGACCACCAGGAATCCAAAAGCCATAGCAATGCCCTGGGAAAGAATTACATTTTTTCAACAGGCATTTTGACAAGATGTTCTTTATTTATCACAGATTGGATATATTGGGTAGGCTTTCAGCTGAAGGATGAAGTGAACGCCTTACTTCACTCTGATACATCTCAGATGTATCTCTAGTAGTACAATTAATTAGGACAGAAAAAACGTGTTAGAAGAGGATAAGCCATATATTATCAGAGTACCACGGTGTACCAGGGAAATGTAACGCAACAGTTCCTTTTGCACTATCACAAACTGTGCTGCCAAAGTGTGTCAATCAGGAGCAGCAGATAAACTGTATCAAAGAACGAGTATTTACTTGACCAACGATAAGGGAGAGCTTTAGGCCTAATCCTATTTCTTTTCATTCATTTCCCTCGTTTTCAAGTGCCCCTCGGAACAGAGTTACAAGGGGTAGTGGTTGAAATCTTCCCCTGTGAAACGGGACAACCCTCAAGTCCCGGCTACGCTAGCAGTAGGCATCGGTGGGGTTTACTGCCGTGCCCCAACCCTGCAGTCTACACTGATAAAGACCGCTAACATCCCACCCTGCAGTCTACACTGATAAAGAGGAGCGCTAACATCCCACCCTGCAGTCTACACTGATAAAGAGGAGCGCTAACATCCTACCTGCAGTCTACACTGATAAAGAGGAGCGCTAACATCCTACCCTGCAGTCTACACTGATAAAGAGGAGCGCTAACATCCTACCCTGCAGTCTACACTGATAAAGAGGAGCGCTAACATCCTACCCTGCAGTCTACACTGATAAAGAGGAGCGCTAACATCCTACCCTGCAGTCTACACTGATAAAGAGGAGCGCTAACATCCTACCCTGCAGTCTACACTGATAAAGAGGAGCGCTAACATCCTACCCTGCAGTCTACACTGATAAAGAGGAGCGCTAACATCCTACCCTGCAGTCTACACTGATAAAGAGGAGCGCTAACATCCCACCCTGCAGTCTACACTGATAAAGAGGAGCGCTAACATCCTACCCTGCAGTCTACACTGATAAAGAGGAGCGCTAACATCCTACCCTGCAGTCTACACTGATAAAGAGGAGCGCTAACATCCTACCCTGCAGTCTACACTGATAAAGAGGAGCGCTAACATCCTACCCTGCAGTCTACACTGATAAAGAGGAGCGCTAACATCCTACCCTGCAGTCTACACTGATAAAGAGGAGCGCTAACATCCTACCCTGCAGTCTACACTGATAAAGAGGAGCGCTAACATCCCACCCTGCAGTCTACACTGATAAAGAGGAGCGCTAACATCCTACCCTGCAGTCTACACTGATAAAGAGGAGCGCTAACATCCTACCCTGCAGTCTACACTGATAAAGAGCGCTAACATCCTACCCTGCAGTCTACACTGATAAAGAGGAGCGCTAACATCCCACCCTGCAGTCTACACTGATAAAGAGGAGCGCTAACATCCCACCCTGCAGTCTACACTGATAAAGAGGAGCGCTAACATCCCACCCTGCAGTCTACACTGATAAAGAGCGCTAACATCCTACCCTGCAGTCTACACTGATAAAGAGGAGCGCTAACATCCTACCCTGCAGTCTACACTGATAAAGAGGAGCGCTAACATCCTACCCTGCAGTCTACACTGATAAAGAGGAGCGCTAACATCCTACCCTGCAGTCTACACTGATAAAGAGGAGCGCTAACATCCTACCCTGCAGTCTACACTGATAAAGAGGAGCGCTAACATCCTACCCTGCAGTCTACACTGATAAAGAGGAGCGCTAACATCCTACCCTGCAGTCTACACTGATAAAGAGGAGCGCTAACATCCTACCCTGCAGTCTACACTGATAAAGAGGAGCGCTAACATCCTACCCTGCAGTCTACACTGATAAAGAGCGCTAACATCCCACCCTGCAGTCTACACTGATAAAGAGGAGCGCTAACATCCCACCCTGCAGTCTACACTGATAAAGAGGAGCGCTAACATCCCACCCTGCAGTCTACACTGATAAAGAGGAGCGCTAACATCCCACCCTGCAGTCTACACTGATAAAGAGCGCTAACATCCCACCCTGCAGTCTACACTGATAAAGAGGAGCGCTAACATCCTACCCTGCAGTCTACACTGATAAAGAGGAGCGCTAACATCCCACCCTGCAGTCTACACTGATAAAGAGGAGCGCTAACATCCCACCCTGCAGTCTACACTGATAAAGAGGAGCGCTAACATCCCACCCTGCAGTCTACACTGATAAAGAGCGCTAACATCCCACCCTGCAGTCTACACTGATAAAGAGGAGCGCTAACATCCCACCCTGCAGTCTACACTGATAAAGAGGAGCGCTAACATCCTACCCTGCAGTCTACACTGATAAAGAGCGCTAACATCCTACCCTGCAGTCTACACTGATAAAGAGGAGCGCTAACATCCTACCCTGCAGTCTACACTGATAAAGAGGAGCGCTAACATCCTACCCTGCAGTCTACACTGATAAAGAGGAGCGCTAACATCCCACCCTGCAGTCTACACTGATAAAGAGGAGCGCTAACATCCTACCCTGCAGTCTACACTGATAAAGAGCGCTAACATCCTACCCTGCAGTCTACACTGATAAAGAGGAGCGCTAACATCCTACCCTGCAGTCTAAACTGATAAAGAGGAGCGCTAACATCCTACCCTGCAGTCTACATTAATAAAGAGCGCTAACATCCTACCCTGCAGTCTACACTGATAAAGAGCGCTAACATCCTACCCTGCAGTCTACACTGATAAAGAGGAGCGCTAACATCCTACCCTGCAGTCTAAACTGATAAAGAGGAGCGCTAACATCCTACCCTGCAGTCTACACTGATAAAGAGGAGCGCTAACATCCTACCCTGCAGTCTACACTGATAAAGAGGAGCGCTAACATCCTACCCTGCAGTCTACACTGATAAAGAGGAGCGCTAACATCCTACCCTGCAGTCTACACTGATAAAGAGGAGCGCTAACATCCTACCCTGCAGTCTACACTGATAAAGAGGAGCGCTAACATCCTACCCTGCAGTCTACACTGATAAAGAGGAGCGCTAACATCCTACCCTGCAGTCTACACTGATAAAGAGGAGCGCTAACATCCCACCCTGCAGTCTACACTGATAAAGAGCGCTAACATCCTACCCTGCAGTCTACACTGATAAAGAGGAGCGCTAACATCCTACCCTGCAGTCTACACTGATAAAGAGGAGCGCTAACATCCCACCCTGCAGTCTACACTGATAAAGAGCGCTAACATCCTACCCTGCAGTCTACACTGATAAAGAGGAGCGCTAACATCCTACCCTGCAGTCTACACTGATAAAGAGGAGCGCTAACATCCTACCCTGCAGTCTACACTGATAAAGAGGAGCGCTAACATCCTACCCTGCAGTCTACACTGATAAAGAGCGCTAACATCCTACCCTGCAGTCTACACTGATAAAGAGGAGCGCTAACATCCTACCCTGCAGTCTACACTGATAAAGAGCGCTAACATCCTACCCTGCAGTCTACACTGATAAAGAGCGCTAACATCCTACCCTGCAGTCTACACTTTTTCTTTTGTTTGTACAGCGTTCGCCACTTTCTCGCTGATGATTCACATTCTATAAGATGTTTTATAACACTTGGTTTTGAGTGAAAAACCTCTGTTTGGAGGACCATGCAGCCCTCTATCTAAGACTTGGGACACCCTACCCTACGTGTAACGCACAAGACAGAGGGCTCAGTGGTAGGGGCAAGGAACGAATTGGGATTGGGCCTTAGACTAACAAAATGGTTTTGCAAAAGCATGAAACAATGATCTATGCAGAAGAAACAGTGGCGTACCTCTTGTGGGTCTACAAAGCAGTAGTGGTACAGGTACTGGTTGTAAAGTGGAAAGCCGCCCACTCCTCCCATCTGAGAGTAGCTGGTCTGGTACAGGTTCTGACACATCATCAGCATGGGGTTGTACATCATGCTGGAGGAGCTCTGGGCCATGGGGTTGACTCCCACGATGTAGACGATGTTTATAATGCCCTGTGGAACCGGCCTGTTAGTCTCATGACTGAACCTATCTGAATCAGTGGTTCAACATACAAAGGGTTAAAGCTCATTAACCATAGAATATAGGAGAAAGACTAGGTGGGGAACACAGAGACATTATGTAGTACCTGCAGTACAGCCAGGACAATACTGCATATCAGGAGGACCAGGTAGAACTTCCGGCTTCTGAAGGTCGGGCTCTTGGAGAAGGTGGCGATGAAGAACCCCAGTATAAAGACAAAGTCGATGGCCGCCATGGCGATCATGGCACCTTTGGCCGCGGAGGGCGTTGGGTAGGAGTTGTAGTAGCCGCCGTACCCCCCGCTGCCATAGCTCCCGCCACCGTAGCCCCCGCCGTAGCCCCCGCCGTAGCCCCCGCCGTAGCCCCCGCCGTAGCCCGACCCCCCCCCGTAGGACCCAAGCCCGCCGCCGTAGCCGTACTGCATGTCCCACATCAGGGTGGAGGCCACGCACGCAAAGATGCCCAGGCACAGCACGATGATGGCCCCCATCATGGCCTTCACAACGCCGGGCGGCGACAGCCACTTGTAGAAGAGCTGGGGCGCGTCCTCCATGTAGTAGGATCCGGGCGGAGGCGGGTGGGGCTCGTACTCGCTGCGGGGGTCCTGGAAGCTTCCTGCCGGCCCGTAGCCATTGTTGGACGGCGCGGTGTAAGGGGGGCTGTAGCCCGGGGGGCTGTCGTAGCGCTGGCCAAACATGGCTCACTTAATATCCGGAGGAATCTGGAGAGGAAAACAAGAAAGGAGGCTTCAAAACACTCGAAAAGGAGATTGCGATTCAAAGTGAAGCACTATGTCCAAAACAAGGAGCAGCTTTGTGGCGCTTATGTTCAACAGGGTGTAACGCTAAGAGGCCAGATAAGAAAAGGTGTGGCTACCTTCAGTTAAAGAGCTTCGTTAACACCAAACCTTCAAGTAAATGTTTGACTATTGGCAAGAGACTGTAATTTATGGCCATGCCATATCGCCCTGTAATGTACCGCTGAATTATTGGGTCAAATCCATTGGAATAAAGCAGGTCACACACAAGGGCAAGGATAGTGTTCAGTAGTCATCGGGTCAAACCAGAGAGCCATGGCTGATTCCCCACATTAGCAGAGAGAGAGCAGGCGCAGCACACGGCAGAGGGGCTGACCATAGCTCAGAGTGGGAACCAGCAGAAGTCACAGCAGTGTGGAGACGGCCGTACCAGGATGCAATGAGAAGCCCCACAACAATAATGCCCTTCTCACATCACAGGCCGCGAGACTCTCCCTCAAACAAACATATTGTCCAGCCACACATTCACATCCTGCCCTCTGGCTGATCACTTAAGGGTTTTGAATAGTATGAAGCTGAAGCAGGAATTTGAGGCCATGCTGTAAACATATGAATAATGGCCCTTCTTCCTTGTGGTCTTACCAGAAGGAAAAGAAAAAAAAGAGACAGGTTGGAGGAGTGGAAAAAGGCAAGTGAATTCAAAACAGCAAGGGAGTGTTTTCCCAAACTGTAAAGAGCAATAAAAAGAGCTTGAGATTTAACAAAGAGCATCATTTAAAAACTGAATGTCAATTTAGAGCATCTTTCACTCAGACCTGAAGTAGTACAGTGTTACACGGCATGTATAATGCTTTTATATATGTCTACTAAGCCTAGCACCTTCTACAATAAAACATTTTTATACTTCTTCACCACAGCGAAAAAGAGTCACCAAGTCATTTTAGTGACATTCAAGGCATTCTCTCAACCACTGCTACAGCGTCCAGATACCATTTTGGACATGACAAAAATGTCAGGGGCCCAGAAAACAACTAGACAACCCCCCCCACCCCCCCCACCCCCAGCCCTGCCCACTGTATACAGTGAGGGATAATAACTCTTCTCCTTTAGAAGCATTTGGCACACACTGCAGTGGGGGTCTCGCCATCCTAGACATCCCCATTCCCCATTCCCCCCACCCTCATTCCTTCATACTCTCCCCTACAACACCACTGACTCCTGGCCCCATTGTTTCCACAATGGGGGGGTGGGGCATAAGTCAAGGGTACTGGTTGCGAGATGGCTGTTGCCATAGAATCAGGTTGGGGGAAAATGGGGCACTGTCCAAAGAGAGGATCAGACAAACGTTCCTCTGTGTGGCTTCCTTCTGTGGAGCTGAAGGGAGGGTGTGTGTGTGTGTGTGGGAGGGGGGGGGGGGGTGAGCACAGGTGGAAGATTTAGTCTTGGCTATGAGTATCAGGTGTTTTGTGAAATCGGGAATGCTTCATTTTCGGCCAGCCAGCTGTTTCCCAGAACAACGTTAGTTCTGATTCCATTTCTTGTTCTGCTTGTTGCTGGTGTGTGTGTGTGCATGTGCGCAGTCATGGGTTAGGTCAAACACCCACTGCTGCCTGGCTGGTGTACGCTAGCACAGAGACTCTATCATCGGATGTAGATCACAGAATTCCAGCCCTGCGGTCACATGGCTCTCCCCTGTCAAAAACAATTCAACCCACGTTTCATGTGCTGTGGGACCCGGGGCCGAGATAACAAGAAGTATGAATTCAACTGTACAAAACGTTTAATAGCATTGTTTCAAGTGTAATGTATTTGGTATGTCTAGAATAGATCATACATGCATACACACACACACTGAGTTTTAGGTAGAAAACAGCATTTCTTCTTAGACGGGTCTAAAGCATCACAAGATATATTTTCCATCAGGTCCTCATTGCCAAAATACCCTCTAGTTCAGTTGGCAGAAATAGATCATATCGGAGGCTGTTGGGCTCTATGTATATATATATGTATATATATATATATATATATATATACATATATATATATATATATATACATATATATATGATGTCAAATACTATATACATGTATATATATATATATATATATATATATATATATATATGATGTCAAATACTATATACATGTATATATATATATATATATATATATATATATACACATGTATATATATACATATATATATGATGTCAAATACTATATACATATATATATATATATATATATATATATATATATGATGTCAAATACTATATACATGTATATATATATATATATATATATGATGTCAAATACAATTGATTCAGCTGATGAAGGTGCTATGGTGCATCAGAGAAAGGGTTTTATTAAAGAGGGATAGAGGACCTTATAGGCCTAACAGCAACAACTGTTTACTGTGAGGAATGAGAAAAAGAGTCCCTGGAATGGGATTTCCGTTGGGTCTAGTATGAAACACGCAGAGATAATGCGGTAAAGTTCTCTTGTTCTTTACCCAGACAAGCTCAACAGCTTTATTTTCAACTGGTCCACAAGTCTTACCTGGTGCTCAGTGTTGAGAGGAAATAGTAGCAACTCCCGTCCCGCTTTCCGGTCCCAAGTAATTCCCTGGAGAAGTAAAGATGACCAGCCTTTTCTTCGTAAGCCGAACTTACTTTTGAGACTTTATTTATTGTCGTCAAGAACGAAAAGAGCGCATCGTAAATCAATTTCGAAGTTCGTTCCCTGGTCTCGCCAATAACGCGAGACTACGCGCCAGCTTTGAAGAACAAGGCTTTGTTGTGCTCTGTTGCGCTCAGGGCGCAACGGCCGTCGCCGGACGGTACCTGCGCACCGCTGTTTACCAGGTGGGCTGCACATCCAAAAATCACAGACATTCTATGGCTTTTTTGCATATTGATAGTTTTGGTAAAAATAAATACTCCGAATATGCTGATTCTGAATAGTTATCAAATATGTTGACCATTTTTGATCAAGACTGTGAAGGCATACAGTGCCCCCGTGTGGATTGTGTCGGTTCATTCACACATTCTTGAGTGAACTGATTACGTTACATGCAACCCATGAATAATGTTGAATCTGCTGCAGAGTATTTTTCATACTCCAAGCTCCACTTTGCTGGCAAACCAAAGAGGACACGAATGATTCTTAATGTTAAAACAAACATAAGGATTCAAATCAAAAGGATCTCTCCTACTTTCATGGAGTCATACAATTGAACTGACACTTTACTCCAAAGTGGCTTTCAGTGAATTCATATCTACATATGTTTAAAGGCCTTTAGGCATCTTACTCAGGACTGCCTGAACAGGCAGACCTGGGTAAATCAGGGATCAACCTCAGAACCTTTTGACTGGGAGTAGAACCCTAGCCACTACAATATCCTTGTAGCCCCCTCTAAAGGAATATATGCTCTTGTTCAGGTAGGGGGTAGAAAGTGAAGAGGCAAATGATGGTGAGGACAAATAATTGAGATAGCTCGGTGCCCAGCTTCTCAAAGTAACCCTAACCCTACAAACAAGAAGGCCCTCTCTCGACTGAAGAGGAAGAGCAACGCACAATTTTTTAACCAATGTACCATAATGTGCTACATGGTATTGGTATGCTGATTGGAAATTGGATCTTCCATACACTGATTTAAAACACTGACTGACTGATTATGCATAATTATCTTTTATATCACACTTCCACAGTTCAAGTGCTAAGTCAGCTAAATGTAAACCATTCAGTATGTGAAATTTGCTGCAAAAACGGTGGTTTATTAACCCACTTCATGCTTTCTAAAGCAAATGATTGTTAATAATTAAGGGTTAAGAAAACCTGTAAGCTTGAGGTTAGGAAAAAGCAAAGCAGAAACACTAGTTGACTCATTTGATCTTGGTGGAAATGCTCTGTATCTTCAGACCATAATGAGTCTGGATGAACTTCCACTATGAGCCGGCTTCGTGGCACCAGGAACACCAGGTCCAGGCTCACCCACCGTCTGTTCCCCGATGAGCCGTCATGGAGAGCGACATGACCAGGATGGTGGAGCAGCCGGATCCCAGCAGAACCGCCGTGCCATAGACACGCCCCTCGCCGATGGCCCACCAGCACCCAGGAGGCCAAGCCCACCAGCACCCAGGAGGCCAAGCCCACCAGCACCCAGGAGGCCAAGCCCAGCAGCACCCAGGAGGCCAAGCCCACCAGCACCCAGGAGGCCAAGCCCACCAGCACCCAGGAGGCCAAGCCCACCAGCACCCAGGAGGCCAAGCCCACCAGCACCCAGCCGGCCCAGCAGCACCCAGGAGGCCAAGCCCAGCACCCAGGAGGCCAAGCCCAGCACCCAGGAAGCCAAGCCCAGCAGCACCCAGGAGGCCAAGTCCACCAGCACCCAGGAGGCCAAGCCCACCAGCACCCAGGAGGCCAAGCCCACCAGCACCCAGGAGGCCAAGCCCACCAGCACCCAGGAGGCCAAGCCCACCAGCACCCAGGAGGCCAAGCCCACCAGCACCCAGGAGGCCAAGCCCAGCACCCAGGAAGCCAAGCCCAGCAGCACCCAGGAGGTCCACCAGCACCCAGGAGGCCAAGCCCACCAGCACCCAGCCGGTCCACCAGCACCCAGGAGGCCCACCAGCACCCAGGAGGCCAAGCCCACCAGCACCCAGGAGGCCAAGCCCACCAGCACCCAGGAGGCCACGCCCACCAGCACCCAGGAGGCCAAGTCCACCAGCACCCAGGAGGCCAAGCCCAGCACCCAGGAGGTCCACCAGCACCCAGGAGGCCAAGCCCACCAGCACCCAGGAGGCCAAGCCCAGCACCCAGGAGGCCAAGTCCAGCAGCACCCAGGAGGCCAAGCCCAGCACCCAGGAGCCCAAGCCCACCAGCACCCAGCCGGCCCAGCAGCACCCAGGAGACCTAGCAGCACCCAGGAGGCCCAGCAGCACCCAGGAGGCCCAGCAGCACCCAGGAGGCCCAGCAGCACCCAGGAGGCCCAGCAGCACCCAGGAGGCCCAGCAGCACCCAGGAGGCCCAGCAGCACCCAGGAGGCCCAGCAGCACCCAGGAGGCCCAGCAGCACCCAGGAGGCCCAGCAGCACCCAGGAGGCCCAGCAGCACCCAGGAGGCCCAGCAGCACCCAGGAGGCCCAGCAGCACCCAGGAGGCCCAGCAGCACCCAGGAGGCCCAGCAGCACCCAGGAGGCCCAGCAGCACCCAGGAGGCCCAGCAGCACCCAGGAGGCCCAGCAGCACCCAGGAGGCCCAGCAGCACCCAGGAGGCCCAGCAGCACCCAGGAGGCCCAGCAGCACCCAGGAGGCCCAGCAGCACCCAGGAGGCCCAGCAGCACCCAGGAGGCCCAGCAGGTAGGTCCTCTGAGACCCCCAACCGGTGGTCATCACGATGCTCCACAATATCAACCATCACACTGCACTCTGATCCCTGGCACTGGTCACTGCTACCAACCTGCCTGTGGTCTTGATAAAGACATTTTTACTGTGACATAATAGCTTCAAAATAACCAGTTCCCTAACCCTATAAAAAGGGAAATTAATATTTATATGGATTTTTCTCACATCAGGCACTGATGTGTACAAACCGACTAAGTGTATATAAGTATGTATGTGTAGAAGTGTATATTTTTACATAACATAATAAAAATCGAATACAATTATTGAATATAATTAAACATTGCAACATATTATTATAATATCCATATAATCATTATAATATTATTGTGTCATATTGTTCATATGTTGCAATCATGAAAACATGGTTATACCAGTTCCCATTCCTCCACAACAAAGCATGATAGAACGTGGGGTGAATGAGACTTACACTGATGCCTATGAGTCTACTGATGGGCTTCATGGCCTGGGAGAGCGCAAAACCACTGACATACAGAGGTATAACGGCAATGCAGTTCTGCAGAGACACAGCATGTTGAGACACAGGGCCATTTTCTACTATCACACAGTATCTCTCTAGGAGTTGTTCTGTGGTATTGTGGTATTACCTTTGGCAGCAGTAATGAGGTGGTGAGGTAGACAGAGATATATGTCTGGGACCTGTTGACAATCATCCGGGTGCACCTGAATCCAAAGACAGAGAGACAGATGTCCTTCTTAGTAATGGCCTGAATTATAGCTCACCCATAATGTCTGAGGGGGAAAACGATACTATACTTGGAAAAACAAATGTTGCGTTTATGGATCCGGTTACCAAGTGTAGATGGCACCTGATAGAACGACGGCTGCTTCAGCCAATGCTTCCACTTTAGCATGAGGGGGTGAGGGGGTGAGGGGGTATAGGGGGTATAGGGGGTGAGGGGGTATAGGGGGTGAGGGGGTGAGGGGGTATAGGGGGTGAGGGGGTGAGGGGGTATAGGGGGTGAGGGGGTATAGGGGGTATAGGGGGTGAGGGGGTATAGGGGGTGAGGGGGTGAGGGGGTATAGGGGGTGAGGGGGTATAGGGGGTATAGGGGGTGAGGGGGTATAGGGGGTGAGGGGGTGAGGGGGTATAGGGGGTATAGGGGGTATAGGGGGTATAGGAGGTATAGGGGGTATAGGGGGTGAGGGGGTGAGGGGGTATAGGGGGTGAGGGGGTGAGGGGGTATAGGGGGTATAGGGGGTGAGGGGGTATAGGGGGTGAGGGGGTGAGGGGGTATAGGGGGTGAGGGGGTATAGGGGGTGAGGGGGTATAGGGGGTGAGGGGGTATAGGGGGTATAGGGGGTGAGGGGGTGAGGGGGTATAGGGGGTATAGGGGGTGAGGGGGTATAGGGGGTGAGGGGGTATAGGGGGTATAGGGGGTGAGGGGGTATAGGGGGTGAGGGGGTATAGGGGGTATAGGGGGTATAGGGGGTGAGGGGGTATAGGGGGTGAGGGGGTATAGGGGGTGAGGGGGTATAGGGCGAAGGTGCGACAACACGCTGTCTCCCTCCCTCTCTAGCAGGGACCGGCTCTTTGGTGCCCATGAGGAATATCAACGAGGACAAGGCTCCGATGCCCAGGACAATCAGGGCTAAGCTCTACAGAGTAGAAGAACAAGACACATGTGTGATGTGCATCATGTGTTCCTAACCTGGCATTATGGCCCAAGTCTTACCCTGAATTAAGGAATGTCCATCTCCCCGAGACTATCTGGGATGGAGGGGCAGCGTTCTGCTCCTGAAACTGAAAGAGAAGCCACAGCGTACACTGTGGGGTTGGCCACCACTAGGAACGCAGACCTGTGAAAAACAGAAAACAGTATGTTGTACACAGAGCCTTGTCTTCTAAAATTGCACAAAACTTGAGTTAACAAATGCTGCAAACTTCAATCTATTTTAAGAGGGTTGACTGTGGTTACCATGTGCGTACTTTAGTAGGGACGCTACCGATGTCAATAAACCAGTGAATTGTCTCCACCAGATATCGAAATGTATTTATAAAGATATAGTGTTCAAATTCACAAAGTAATCTCTGTCTTCTTCAAAGCGATACGACACATCTGCTGAATAAGCAATGGATGTTCTCCTATCATCTGATGTGGAGCACCAATCAATAACTTCCTCTGAAATTCTTCTAGCCCCGTCCTGTTCCCTCCCAACGGTCTGTCACAGTCAATATGCCTGTAACAGTGTACCGTAGCCAGAGGTAAGAGTGTGTTTCCATCAGCACAATGATGGCTCCTTTTTTAATAAAAACATAACTCTTATTACCCTGCATTTCAATACAGTCAAATGATAATTGTTTCTCAAACATGATGTTACCTAGAAAAAGTAGTAACTAGCCTGGTCCCACAGACAGCCCATCCACGTTTTTATGTTTTGTGCATCTCTACTTCCCGTCACCAATGTTGTACTTTTCTAAACGATGAAAAAAGTTATCCGGAGTGAATCACACCAACGAGTTCCCCGGAGTGGATGTATACAAAACGTACATAAAACAATATACAACTAAATACTAGCATTACACTACTGCTGCCATACGGTGGCGCTGTGGTCCAATGCGAGGTGGGAACGCAAGGCTCCTCAAGGAGATAATAGAGGCTCAGTGAAGTCACTGTTATAGGATCTATTACATTAGGAAAGACAACTGACATTCTGACAAGCTGAACTATTATTCCTCTGCATTTCAAAACAGTCCAATGATAATTGAAGCTCAAACATTATGTAAACATACAAAAACACGATGATGGAAAGATGATCAACTGACAGCAGATGGCCTCAAGGGAGAAGGGAATGCCCTGAGTGCATTTTAGTTATGCAAATATATTAGATAAATAAAACATTTGAACGTCCACACGTTAGTTTTTTCGGCTTCATTCTAAAACTTGTTTTGCATTGAACTGTAATTGTTTGAATTAATACTAATAATGATCTCTACTTTGAGTTAGGCTACTAATACAACAGCATTAGCAGTTACATAGTTAGAAACATTATTAATAGGTCACTTTCTTTAGCCTACAACACACAAAAGCACACACAGAAAGTTATGTTTCTCAATTCCAACAAGTGCTTTGGATAAAAGCATCTGCTAAATTCCCTAAATGTAAATGTAGAATATTTGTCATAATATGTATTAACTTCGTTCTTTATGGTTCTCAATCACATTCCCTCAACATTATTCCACTGTTAATTTATATTATTGCTATTTTTTATTAACATCATTTTGCTGCTGTTATAGACCTCAATTATAGGCATATGTTCAATATTAAACAGTTGTAACTAATATCCTACTAAATATTTGCAGTACACTATTGTTGCCAAACGGTGGTGCTGTGGTCCAAGTTAAAAACGATTTTATTTTTAGGGGGTCACCTATAAGCGGTGAGCTCAACCTTGGCATTCTCCAGCTCTGGGATGAGGTAGTGATGGGAGATCTGACTGGCTGCCCAGCCGAGCTGGAAGATGATGAAGGGAGAGAAATAAGTGACCTGGGCCCACTGGGGAGTGTTTGCGTCACACATGGAGTGACGATGAAGACGAAAGAAACGAGCACGCATAGCGGCCCTGGCCACCGTCACTCAACGGGATGAATGGGATTTAGTTTCAGGAAGGACGGTTTGTCACGTCGCGGGAATCCTGTGAAAGTTTGCGTAAATTCATTGCAAAAATCAAATACTGTTTATTACTTTTATTTAGGCTATTAGCCTACTGTAAAACAATATATTAGCCAAGCCTACTTTATTACTGTAAAAAGTATTAATTATTAGTAGATTATACTGTTATCAATCACGAACCGGTGAATTCATCTTAAAAACCAGAAATTGTATTATTTGTGGTGACAGGTGCAACGGAATTAGGCCCATTTCTATTTTTATGTTGTTATTTCTTTAGGCCAATGTAGGCTATTTGTTTAGCATATGCTACTTACCTAATAAATGTCATGTTTTCCTCTTGCCATATCCGAAGAACCCTGGCGTTCAGTCGGGTACATATCCGGTTAGAGCGTGTACTCCATCTGCTATTTGACCAATAAGCAGCAAGACACCTGCACAGGTGCTGAGGAACCCCCGCACGGAGCGCTACTAAAGCAACAAATAGGTGAAGCGCAGAAGCACATACATCGTTCAAGAAGTTCCCCACTGCGCAACACGGACTCTCACCGGCAAAGACCGAGCAGAAGTCACGGAACCTTCCACTAGAGATATGTGGTGGGGAAAAATGTGAATTCATTTACAATTAAAGACGAAGGACTAAATGGTTTGACTAATGGACAGCACAGTTCAACGTCTGACTCCGCAATAAAGCCCTCCAAAAACGGTAGGAAACCCCAGTGGAAGTTATGCCAAACTGGGCCACCAGGTTGGGGAGCTCAGCTGAAAAGCTAATTATTGGAGTTGGTGCATAATTGGATGAATTAATAGGCCTACAATATATTGACCTATTGAGTTATCAGAATCCATCAGCATCCAGAAACGTTTATTCCACCGCGGCTGATCTCGAATGCATGGCTCAGGTCCCTATATATGGTTGAAGAGGAACCGCCTGCGGCTGGAAAGCATTTCAGAATACAAATAACTAGAAGGTGGTCCAGAATAGCTGTGAACACTCATTGCGTAGAAACATGGTGACTGATCCAGCATCGCACCTTGTTCCTCAAATCAAGGCCATCCAACCACCTTTCACACAGAAGACCTCTAGCCTAGGTTCTCAGGCACGACATGTGCTCCATGGTTTTAACCAATACAGAAAGGTGTATGTGGACAAGTTGAACGTTTTGTAAGAATATTTTTTATATACTTTCCTCCCATTACCGTTTACAGACACATCACTAGTCCACCGTCAACAGTGTTTCTGATTTAGGAAATGTGAAGCTCCAAGTATAGCGTGACCGAGACAACTGGAACATGTACTTCTCCGAAACACAGCGTCTATGTGGTGTGTCAAACGGTCATGAGGGCTCTGGTATACACACCAGTGTTTTCCAGTGGTCTCCCTTCTCCTCTCCACGCCAGCAGACACCATCTTGTATGCGTTGCCTTTACCTGTGCCATCGTGAAAAAGGAACGGAACAGACCGATCAGAGCCGTGGCTCCAGCTCTCTGGTGTACGGGCTGGGGGCCGGCTCCGTGGCTCCAGCTCTCTGGTGTACGGGCTGGGGGCCGGCTCCGTGGCTCCAGCTCTCTGGTGTACGGGCTGGGGGCCGGCTCCGTGGCTCCAGCTCTCTGGTGTACGGGCTGGGGGCCGGCTCCGTGGCTCCAGCTCTCTGGTGTACGGGCTGGGGGCCGGCTCCGTGGCTCCAGCTCTCTGGTGTACGGGCTGGGGGCCGGCTCCGTGGCTCCAGCTCTCTGGTGTACGGGCTGGGGGCCGGCTCCGTGGCTCCAGCTCTCTGGTGTACGGGCTGGGGGCCGGGGCTCCGTGGCGAGGCGAGGGGCCCCGGGGGGGGGGAGTGACGCGTATCCACCCTAGCATCTTCACTTCGTAGCGCCACCATGGAATGTACACACGCTTGGGGTATGAGGATAAAATCTCATTGCTGGACAATCACTTGAGCTTTAAAATTTTTACTTGGAAAGGCACAAACTATGATTTCCTGGGAAATTATTCTCGATGTAGGAAATAAAAATTGAACAACATTATACTGTAAATTCACAACATTTGCGGCCATACGTACGTAAATCTGAGATATATATATTTATATATATAAGCCTTGCGAATGACATCCTAGATCAGTCTTTATTAAGTTGTTTTCTTAATTGTTAATTTCAAACCTAAAATTTCACTGTACTTTTTCATTTTCTCCAAAAGTGCAATAATAGTAATAAGAGAGCTTAATATCAGATTCTCTCAAGCTTCCACAGTACCTGAGCCCAGTGACTGTGCTACAAAGACCACGCTGACAGGAAGAAAGCCAGTATGAGGAAGGAGAAAAAAGAAGTAGAAATCCAGAACACTACAACATAAAAGTAAGCTTGTTTTCAATCCAGGGAGTCCGTTCTGAAAACTGAAGATTCAATTACAAAAAAAGAAAAGAAAAAAGTACATAAAAATCCTCCATAATTCTGCTTCATGGATGAAATGCGTCCTGTGTCTCAGTGATTGCAGACTTGACATTAGTATAGTTCATGCGTGCGTCTTATGATGATCCCACAAATAAACGATGTTGCTATAGAGCGTGTCTCCTACCTGGACCTGCTGCTCGTTGAAACAATGTTCTTATGGAATCTACAACACAACAACTGTTTCAAACAGTAGAGATCTTTTTTCATATTCACACTTCATTGTTACAACTTTGCACTTTTTTTTTTATCCATAAGCCACTCCTGCAACACCTCTTCCCCCCCCCCCCCCCCTCATGCCATTCAGCGAAGGGCTTCTTCTCTTGATGGTAGAAAAAATCTAAAAGGAACCAGTCTGTTGCGAAGTCAGTAGGACCACAACACTCCGCCTGTACCGGGGGGGGCACTGAGAAAAGAGCCAGAGAGAGTGAGGAACCGAGAGGCTGAGAGTAAAAGAGTGGGAGAAGGGGGTGTGAAGGGAGTGGTGGGGGCCGTGTTGTCTCATCCTTGCTGCTGCTCCCGTTGTCAAACTTGACAGTGAATGTTTCAAGTTCCCTCTGGGATCTTCTCTCGCTCGTCCCCTCGCTCACTTGTGCCTCTGGAGGGCTTTCCTCTTTCTTCTTTTGAAGAAACAACAGCACCTGTGAGGGGAGATGGGGGGGCTTTAAGTCCAACAGATGACACGAGACCCCAAATAAAAACCAATGTCAGGACACCATGGTTCAAACAACGATTGGTCAATCATGTTGGGCCAATGGTTCGTCAGAACCCTAGTTCAAGCCCTGATAACCCAGACAACAGTTGTGGTGTGCTGCATAAATGCTAAACATGACCAGCTACTGTGGTGATCACTAACAGACTTTAGTCCACCCCATGACACACGCACCAATACAATACCAAACAATTCATCAACACAAACATCCTGTCGATTCCCTTAGCCACACCAGTGTTGGAAAGAAGTCCACTGCTTGATCATTTTGATCTGCTAAAGCACACTGTGCAACTACCTAACCCAAAGCATCAGGCCAATCATATTCTAACTTATCATTCAATACAAATAACAATACATGAAATATCAATGATATCTAATGAATCTACGAGTTAAATGTATGGGTTAATATTAAATACCACCAATATATGACCAATATATGACTTGACTACATTTTTATATCAATTCCACAATGCTACTTCTTGCCATGAAAAGACAGCATTGAGATATAAAGATGTGCTTCATGTGTTTCAGTAAAAGACTATTGAGATATAAAGCTGTGCTTCATGTGTTTCAGTAAAAGACTATTGAGATATAAAGCTGTGCTTCATGTGTTTCAGTAAAAGACTATTGAGATATAAAGCTGTGCTTCATGTGCTTCAGTAAAAGACTATTGAGATATAAAGATGTGCTTCATGTGTTTCAGTAAAAGACTATTGAGATATAAAGCTGTGCTTCATGTGTTTCAGTAAAAGACTATTGAGATATAAAGCTGTGCTTCAGTAAAATACTATTGAGATATAAAGCTGTGCTTCATGTGTTTCAGTAAAAGACTATTGAGATATAAAGCTGTGCTTCATGTGTTTCAGTAAAAGACTATTGAGATATAAAGATGTGCTTCATGTGTTTCAGTAAAAGACTATTGAGATATAAAGCTGTGCTTCATGTGTTTCAGTAAAAGACTATTGAGATATAAAGCTGTGCTTCAGTAAAAGACTATTGAGATATAAAGATGTGCTTCATGTGTTTCAGTAAAAGACTATTGAGATATAAAGCTGTGCTTCATGTGTTTCAGTAAAAGACTATTGAGATATAAAGCTGTGCTTCATGTGTTTCAGTAAAATACTATTGAGATATAAAGCTGTGCTTCATGTGTTTCAGTAAAAGACTATTGAGATATAAAGCTGTGCTTCATGTGTTTCAGTAAAAGACTATTGAGATATAAAGCTGTGCTTCATGTGTTTCAGTAAAAGACTATTGAGATATAAAGCTGTGCTTCATGTGTTTCAGTAAAAGACTATTGAGATATAAAGCTGTGCTTCATGTGTTTCAGTAAAAGACTATTGAGATATAAAGATGTGCTTCATGTGTTTCAGTAAAAGACTATTGAGATATAAAGCTGTGCTTCATGTGTTTCAGTAAAAGACTATTGAGATATAAAGCTGTGCTTCATGTGTTTCAGTAAAAGACTATTGAGATATAAAGCTGTGCTTCATGTGTTTCAGTAAAAGACTATTGAGATATAAAGCTGTGCTTCAGTAAAAGACTATTGCGATATAAAGATGTGCTTCATGTGTTTCAGTAAAAGACTATTGAGATATAAAGCTGTGCTTCATGTGTTTCAGTAAAAGACTATTGAGATATAAAGCTGTGCTTCATGTGTTTCAGTAAAAGACTATTGAGATATAAAGCTGTGCTTCAGTAAAAGACTATTGAGATATAAAGCTGTGCTTCATGTGTTTCAGTAAAAGACTATTGAGATATAAAGCTGTGCTTCATGTGTTTCAGTAAAAGACTATTGAGATATAAAGCTGTGCTTCATGTGCTTCAGTAAAAGACTATTGAGATATAAAGCTGTGCTTCAGTAAAAGACTATTGAGATATAAAGCTGTGCTTCATGTGTTTCAGTAAAAGACTATTGAGATATAAAGCTGTGCTTCATGTGTTTCAGTAAAAGACTATTGAGATATAAAGATGTGCTTCATGTGTTTCAGTAAAAGACTATTGAGATATAAACCTGTGCTTCATGTGCTTCAGTAAAAGACTATTGAGATATAAAGCTGTGCTTCATGTGCTTCAGTAAAAGACTATTGAGATATAAAGCTGTGCTTCATGTGCTTCAGTAAAAGACTATTGAGATATAAAGCTGTGCTTCAGTAAAAGACTATTGAGATATAAAGCTGTGCTTCATGTGCTTCAGTAAAAGACTATTGAGATATAAAGCTGTGCTTCATGTGTTTCAGTAAAAGACTATTGAGATATAAAGCTGTGCTTCATGTGCTTCAGTAAAAGACTATTGAGATATAAAGCTGTGCTTCATGTGCTTCAGTAAAAGACTATTGAGATATAAAGCTGTGCTTCATGTGCTTCAGTAAAAGACTATTGAGATATAAAGCTGTGCTTCAGTAAAAGACTATTGAGATATAAAGCTGTGCTTCATGTGTTTCAGTAAAAGACTATTGAGATATAAAGCTGTGCTTCATGTGTTTCAGTAAAAGACTATTGAGATATAAAGCTGTGCTTCATGTGTTTCAGTAAAAGACTATTGAGATATAAAGATGTGCTTCATGTTCAGTAAAAGACTATTGAGATATAAAGCTGTGCTTCATGTGTTTCAGTAAAAGACTATTGAGATATAAAGCTGTGCTTCATGTGCTTCAGTAAAAGACTATTGAGATATAAAGCTGTGCTTCATGTGTTTCAGTAAAAGACTATTGAGATATAAAGCTGTGCTTCAGTAAAAGACTATTGAGATATAAAGCTGTGCTTCATGTGTTTCAGTAAAAGACTATTGAGATATAAAGCTGTGCTTCATGTGTTTCAGTAAAAGACTATTGAGATATAAAGCTGTGCTTCATGTGTTTCAGTAAAAGACTATTGAGATATAAAGCTGTGCTTCATGTGCTTCAGTAAAAGACTATTGAGATATAAAGCTGTGCTTCATGTGCTTCAGTAAAAGACTATTGAGATATAAAGCTGTGCTTCATGTGTTTCAGTAAAAGACTATTGAGATATAAAGCTGTGCTTCATGTGTTTCAGTAAAAGACTATTGAGATATAAAGCTGTGCTTCATGTGTTTCAGTAAAAGACTATTGAGATATAAAGCTGTGCTTCATGTGCTTCAGTAAAAGACTATTGAGATATAAAGCTGTGCTTCATGTGCTTCAGTAAAAGACTATTGAGATATAAAGCTGTGCTTCATGTGCTTCAGTAAAAGACTATTGAGATATAAAGCTGTGCTTCATGTGCTTCAGTAAAAGACTATTGAGATATAAAGCTGTGCTTCATGTGCTTCAGTAAAAGACTATTGAGATATAAAGCTGTGCTTCATGTGTTTCAGTAAAAGACTATTGAGATATAAAGCTGTGCTTCATGTGTTTCAGTAAAAGACTATTGAGATATAAAGCTGTGCTTCAGTAAAAGACTATTGAGATATAAAGCTGTGCTTCATGTGTTTCAGTAAAAGACTATTGAGATATAAAGCTGTGCTTCATGTGTTTCAGTAAAAGACTATTGAGATATAAAGCTGTGCTTCATGTGTTTCAGTAAAAGACTATTGAGATATAAAGCTGTGCTTCATGTGTTTCAGTAAAAGACTATTGAGATATAAAGCTGTGCTTCATGTGTTTCAGTAAAAGACTATTGAGATATAAAGCTGTGCTTCATGTGCTTCAGTAAAAGACTATTGAGATATAAAGCTGTGCTTCATGTGCTTCAGTAAAAGACTATTGAGATATAAAGCTGTGCTTCATGTGCTTCAGTAAAAGACTATTGAGATATAAAGCTGTGCTTCATGTGCTTCAGTAAAAGACTATTGAGATATAAAGCTGTGCTTCATGTGTTTCAGTAAAAGACTATTGAGATATAAAGCTGTGCTTCATGTGCTTCAGTAAAAGACTATTGAGATATAAAGCTGTGCTTCATGTGTTTCAGTAAAAGACTATTGAGATATAAAGCTGTGCTTCATGTGTTTCAGTAAAAGACTATTGAGATATAAAGCTGTGCTTCAGTAAAAGACTATTGAGATATAAAGCTGTGCTTCATGTGTTTCAGTAAAAGACTATTGAGATATAAAGCTGTGCTTCATGTGTTTCAGTAAAAGACTATTGAGATATAAAGCTGTGCTTCATGTGTTTCAGTAAAAGACTATTGAGATATAAAGCTGTGCTTCATGTGTTTCAGTAAAAGACTATTGAGATATAAAGCTGTGCTTCATGTGTTTCAGTAAAAGACTATTGAGATATAAAGCTGTGCTTCATGTGTTTCAGTAAAAGACTATTGAGATATAAAGCTGTGCTTCATGTGCTTCAGTAAAAGACTATTGAGATATAAAGCTGTGCTTCATGTGCTTCAGTAAAAGACTATTGAGATATAAAGCTGTGCTTCATGTGCTTCAGTAAAAGACTATTGAGATATAAAGCTGTGCTTCATGTGCTTCAGTAAAAGACTATTGAGATATAAAGCTGTGCTTCATGTGCTTCAGTAAAAGACTATTGAGATATAAAGCTGTGCTTCATGTGCTTCAGTAAAAGACTATTGAGATATAAAGCTGTGCTTCATGTGCTTCAGTAAAAGACTATTGAGATATAAAGCTGTGCTTCATGTGCTTCAGTAAAAGACTATTGAGATATAAAGCTGTGCTTCATGTGTTTCAGTAAAAGACTATTGAGATATAAAGCTGTGCTTCATGTGCTTCAGTAAAAGACTATTGAGATATAAAGCTGTGCTTCATGTGTTTCAGTAAAAGACTATTGAGATATAAAGCTGTGCTTCATGTGTTTCAGTAAAAGACTATTGAGATATAAAGCTGTGCTTCATGTGTTTCAGTAAAAGACTATTGAGATATAAAGCTGTGCTTCATGTGCTTCAGTAAAAGACTATTGAGATATAAAGCTGTGCTTCATGTGTTTCAGTAAAAGACTATTGAGATATAAAGCTGTGCTTCATGTGCTTCAGTAAAAGACTATTGAGATATAAAGCTGTGCTTCATGTGCTTCAGTAAAAGACTATTGAGATATAAAGCTGTGCTTCATGTGCTTCAGTAAAAGACTATTGAGATATAAAGCTGTGCTTTCAGTAAAAGACTATTGAGATATAAAGCTGTGCTTCATGTGTTTCAGTAAAAGACTATTGAGATATAAAGCTGTGCTTCATGTGTTTCAGTAAAAGACTATTGAGATATAAAGCTGTGCTTCAGTAAAAGACTATTGAGATATAAAGCTGTGCTTCATGTGTTTCAGTAAAAGACTATTGAGATATAAAGCTGTGCTTCATGTGTTTCAGTAAAAGACTATTGAGATATAAAGCTGTGCTTCATGTGTTTCAGTAAAAGACTATTGAGATATAAAGCTGTGCTTCATGTGTTTCAGTAAAAGACTATTGAGATATAAAGCTGTGCTTCATGTGTTTCAGTAAAAGACTATTGAGATATAAAGCTGTGCTTCATGTGCTTCAGTAAAAGACTATTGAGATATAAAGCTGTGCTTCATGTGCTTCAGTAAAAGACTATTGAGATATAAAGCTGTGCTTCATGTGTTTCAGTAAAAGACTATTGAGATATAAAGCTGTGCTTCATGTGTTTCAGTAAAAGACTATTGAGATATAAAGCTGTGCTTCATGTGTTTCAGTAAAAGACTATTGAGATATAAAGCTGTGCTTCAGTAAAAGACTATTGAGATATAAAGCTGTGCTTCATGTGTTTCAGTAAAAGACTATTGAGATATAAAGCTGTGCTTCATGTGTTTCAGTAAAAGACTATTGAGATATAAAGCTGTGCTTCATGTGTTTCAGTAAAATACTATTGAGATATAAAGCTGTGCTTCATGTGTTTCAGTAAAAGACTATTGAGATATAAAGATGTGCTTCATGTGTTTCAGTAAAAGACTATTGAGATATAAAGCTGTGCTTCAGTAAAAGACTATTGAGATATAAAGCTGTGCTTCATGTGTTTCAGTAAAAGACTATTGAGATATAAAGCTGTGCTTCATGTGTTTCAGTAAAAGACTATTGAGATATAAAGCTGTGCTTCAGTAAAAGACTATTGAGATATAAAGCTGTGCTTCATGTGCTTCAGTAAAATACTATTGAGATATAAAGCTGTGCTTCATGTGCTTCAGTAAAAGACTATTGAGATATAAAGCTGTGCTTCATGCTTCAGTAAAAGACTATTGAGATATAAAGCTGTGCTTCATGTGTTTCAGTAAAAGACTATTGAGATATAAAGCTGTGCTTCATGTGCTTCAGTAAAAGACTATTGAGATATAAAGCTGTGCTTCATGTGCTTCAGTAAAAGACTATTGAGATATAAAGCTGTGCTTCATGTGTTTCAGTAAAAGACTATTGAGATATAAAGCTGTGCTTCATGTGCTTCAGTAAAAGACTATTGAGATATAAAGCTGTGCTTCATGTGCTTCAGTAAAAGACTATTGAGATATAAAGCTGTGCTTCATGTGTTTCAGTAAAAGACTATTGAGATATAAAGCTGTGCTTCATGTGTTTCAGTAAAAGACTATTGAGATATAAAGCTGTGCTTCATGTGCTTCAGTAAAAGACTATTGAGATATAAAGCTGTGCTTCATGTGTTTCAGTAAAAGACTATTGAGATATAAAGCTGTGCTTCAGTAAAAGACTATTGAGATATAAAGCTGTGCTTCATGTGTTTCAGTAAAAGACTATTGAGATATAAAGCTGTGCTTCATGTGTTTCAGTAAAAGACTATTGAGATATAAAGCTGTGCTTCATGTGTTTCAGTAAAAGACTATTGAGATATAAAGCTGTGCTTCATGTGTTTCAGTAAAAGACTATTGAGATATAAAGCTGTGCTTCATGTGTTTCAGTAAAAGACTATTGAGATATAAAGCTGTGCTTCATGTGTTTCAGTAAAAGACTATTGAGATATAAAGCTGTGCTTCATGTGTTCAGTAAAGACTATTGAGATATAAAGCTGTGCTTCATGTGCTTCAGTAAAAGACTATTGAGATATAAAGATGTGCTTCATGTGTTTCAGTAAAAGACTATTGAGATATAAAGCTGTGCTTCAGTAAAAGACTATTGAGATATAAAGCTGTGCTTCATGTGCTTCAGTAAAAGACTATTGAGATATAAAGCTGTGCTTCATGTGCTTCAGTAAAAGACTATTGAGATATAAAGCTGTGCTTCAGTAAAAGACTATTGAGATATAAAGCTGTGCTTCATGTGTTTCAGTAAAAGACTATTGAGATATAAAGCTGTGCTTCAGTAAAAGACTATGGAGATATAAAGCTGTGCTTCATGTGTTTCAGTAAAAGACTATGGAGATATAAAGCTGTGCTTCATGTGCTTCAGTAAAAGACTATTGAGATATAAAGCTGTGCTTCATGTGTTTCAGTAAAAGACTATTGAGATATAAAGCTGTGCTTCATGTGTTTCAGTAAAAGACTATTGAGATATAAAGCTGTGCTTCAGTAAAAGACTATTGAGATATAAAGCTGTGCTTCATGTGCTTCAGTAAAAGACTATTGAGATATAAAGATGTGCTTCATGTGTTTCAGTAAAAGACTATTGAGATATAAAGCTGTGCTTCAGTAAAAGACTATTGAGATATAAAGCTGTGCTTCATGTGCTTCAGTAAAAGACTATTGAGATATAAAGCTGTGCTTCATGTGCTTCAGTAAAAGACTATGGAGATATAAAGCTGTGCTTCATGTGCTTCAGTAAAAGACTATTGAGATATAAAGCTGTGCTTCATGTGCTTCAGTAAAGCCTTCCTACTCCACCTCTTCCTTTGCTCTTACTTTGTTTCGTCGGCGACCTCCACCTCAGTGGGGGCGGTGATGGGGGCGTTGGAGTGTACGGCGGTGGGGTCGTCCGTGTTCAGCTCGCCGTTGGTTGAGCTCATCACCTGGACGGGTAAAACGGTGGAGGAGACAGGCGGCTTAAGCACCACCTCCTCCCTGCAGGGAGGAGGCTGGGCGAGGGTTACCCATCGTTATTCTACCACTAGGAACTAGTCATTACATCAAAGCAGTGAGGAATAACTTCACTCTATTCTTTTATCTGCTACAATGTTTTGATCCCTAACCAGTAGTCATTTGAAGGATGTAGTTCTAAGAAGAAACACTAGGTGGCGCATCTACCCAATTCATTTCTAAAGCATCTACAAAAAACTAGGATGGCCATCTTAAATGTGGCACAATGGAAATCCGTTGACTACACCGTACCAACAATGTCATGAATAAATATATTAAACACAAAATATGGATTTTTACAATATAGTTATTTGAACTCATTTCATGTAGCCCCAACACGTAGGAGGTCATTAGCGGTTAGCTTTTCATGAACACTTTTGAATGAAAGTGCGTTGATTCAACAAAACAATACTGCAAAGACCCCTATATGTATATATGTATATATATATATATATATATATATATATATATATATATATATATATATATATATATATATGTATATATATGTATATATATATATATATATATATATATATATATATATATATATATACATATATATCTAATCCCCATGGGATTATTTACTCTGGTGTTTCTCTAACTAAGAGAGGTAACATTTTCACTATGCCATAGTGCTAGCAAGGGGATGGCCTTGGGTCTTGTCACTGTTGGCCTTCACGTGACCAGGGTCAGACATCCAAGAGAGAGAGTTGACCGCCACACCGATAGCAGGCCAATAAACGCTCTGAGGCCAGACAGCTAGAGCTGATTGGTCGGGCAAGCAGGCAATAAGGGGGGTTGGGGTTGCAGAGAGGGGGAAAGAAAAGCGTTGAGACCTCACAACACGGCGCCATGCAGCAGTTCATGCGTAAGCCAAGCAGCAGCAGTACCTGAACAGAACCCCCCAGCCGCTCAGCTGTGAAGTGCGACCCCAGAGCCGTCTGGCTATTGGTCACGGGGGTGGGCTGAGACTCACTTCCTTTGGGCTCAGGCGACTGACCCATACAGCAAAACACATTGGAGGCAAGGTGGGCGGAGGTGGGGTGATGGAGGAGGTGGGGAGCAGGGATGGAGGAGGTGGGATGGAGGAGGTGGGGAACAGGGATGGAGGAGGTGGGGAGCAGGGATGGAGGAGGTGGGGAGCAGGGATGGAGGAGGTGGGATGGAGGAGGTGGGGAGCAGGGATGGAGGAGGTGGGGAGCAGGGATGGAGGAGGTGGGGAACAGGGATGGAGGAGGTGGGGAGTAGGGATGGAGGAGGTGGGGAGCAGGGATGAGGAGGTGGGATGGAGGAGGTGGGGAGCAGGGATGGAGGAGGTGGTGAGCAGGGATGGAGGAGGTGGGGAGCAGGGATGGAGGAGGTGGTGAGCAGGGATGGAGGAGGTGGGGAGCAGGGATGGAGGAGGTGGGGAACAGGGATGGAGGAGGTGGGGAGTAGGGATGGAGGAGGTGGGGAGCAGGGATGAGGAGGTGGGATGGAGGAGGTGGGGAGCAGGGATGGAGGAGGTGGGGAGCAGGGATGGAGGAGGTGGGGAGCAGGGATGGAGGAGGTGGGGAGCAGGGATGAGGAGGTGGGATGGAGGAGGTGGGGAGCAGGGATGGAGGAGGTGGGGAGCAGGGATGGAGGAGGTGGGGAACAGGGATGGAGGAGGTGGGGAGTAGGGATGGAGGAGGAGGGGGGTTGGGGGGTTGATGTGAGGTGTGAGTTGGGGGTGAAGTAGAGTTGTGTGTGCGGGGGGGGGGGGTATGATGGAATAGGGTGAGGGGAGTAAATAGGAATAAGGAAGAAAAACAAACAAAACAAAAGTTTTTTCAAAGACAACTCCTAAGCAGAAGCAGGCCCGTTAAAGACAAACTAGTAAATCATGGGGGGAAACAAATGCACATGGGAGCACAGATCAAAACACGCTTGTCATGCAGGGCTATCAAAACAAAGAGACAGCCTTATCAAACACACTTCACAGAGGAAACACTGTGGACCTTTAACACTACATGTCTCAATTCATTAATTGTGAAAATATGTCCTCAGACATATTACAATCTCCCTGACTGTGTGTTGGGCAAGCAATGAGCCAGGAATCATTTGCCAATGTGGCTGGATTTCACCGCCATTAGAGTTGCTATTTCTTCCCCAGTTTGGGACTTTGAACACTTTGGGGACAGGGCCGTAATATTCTAGGAAGACATATTGTACCAACATGCAAATCCCATTATGTCCTAACATAATATCTCCTATAAATCAATCATCGTTCCGTCTCATACTGAAAAAGGTCATTCTTTGACAGATTATGTGCCCTGTTTTTATCCAGCGCTTTGGCCAAGTGACTCGAGAACTTTCTAAGGGCGGTAAACTGGGTGATGCCTCAACAGCCATGCCTGTGCTGAAGGAGCCAAGAGTCATAAACAGTCTAGAGTCCACAGTGATAAGTCAATCATAAAACCTTTCAGCCCACTTTAACACGCCCTACGGGAAACCCTGAGCCAAAGCTTCTCTCGCTTCACAACCTAATATAGAGTACCTTATCTCGATTTGAAACCTTTTTTTAAATCACTCATTTCTGATAGTGCCAAAGGATCAAGGCTTTTATAGCATGCTAATAAATGGATTGAAACGGGTGGTGGGGTCAAATATACAATGTGTCACACCAAGCATAAAGCCTGTCATTACTGGTATGAACAATGCATGTAGCATTTTCAACTCATGCATGCAATGACTGGAGCTTAGGGTGGCAGAGAGTGTAGGATCATGTCTAAAGCTGTAAGCGGCGCCGTGTTTCACAGCCCACTGGGTCATGAACATCAGCATCATATAGCGGCAAATACACACTTTCTATTTTTATACTGCCTTCAATGGGCTAAACTGAAGAGAAGCGTCATGCGTTGAAAGAAAGTGGTAGGAGACAACTAGGACAGAGAAGTATGGCAGCCATTTTGTCCAGGAAGCTGCGCCAATGCTGTGATGACGTGGAGGAGGAATCCTGACTTACAGGGTGAGTCAGTCAGTTCGGCCAGCCTTTAGTTGCTAGTTTGTGTGCAGGAGTGCTCACCTGGTTCTTGGTCTGCTGTTGTGCTTTGTCTCTGCTGGGCTGTAGGGGCGTGTCGCTGGGAATAGGGCCTATAGGCGTGGGCTGTGGTAGACCACATTAATGGGGAGGAAGAACAATTGAAACAAGATTAAAGACCCACAATGTCCTACTGAAAATGGGCCGCGCGTGTGGATATTGAGCTATAAATTGAGGGTTTCACCACCGTGCCACCGGGTGGGGGCACCACGGTGCCACCGGACCGGGTGCCACCGGACCAGGTGGGGGCACCACGGTGCCACCGGACCGGGTGCCACCGGACCGGGCGGGGGCACCACGGTGCCACCGGACCGGGTGCCACCGGACCGGGCGGGGGCACCACGGTGCCACCGGACCGGGCGGGGGCACCACGGTGCCACCGGACCGGGCGGGGGCACCACGGTGCCACCGGACCGGGCGGGGGCACCACGGTGCCACCGGACCGGGTGGGGGCACCACGGTGCCACCGGACCGGGTGGGGGCACCACGGTGCCACCGGACCGGGTGGGGGTGCCACCGGACCGGGTGCCACCGGACCGGGTGCCACCGGACCGGGTGGGGGCACCACGGTGCCACCGGACCGGGTGCCACCGGACCGGGTGCCACCGGACCGGGTGCCACCGGACCGGGTGGGGGCACCACGGTGCCACCGGACCGGGTGCCACCGGACCGGGTGCCACCGGACCGGGTGGGGGCACCACGGTGCCACCGGACCGGGTGGGGGCACCACGGTGCCACCGGACCGGGTGCCACCGGACCGGGTGCCACCTGACCGGGTGCCACCGGACCGGGTGGGGGCACCACGGTGCCACCGGACCGGGTGCCACCGGACCGGGTGCCACCGGACCGGGTGCCACCGGACCGGGTGCCACCGGACCACCACGGTGGTGAAGAACAAGGCACGTGATACAGAGTGGACGACGGGAAGGGGAACTCACGAGTGGCTTGCCGACCCAGTCGTATTCGTAATCAAACACGTAGCCGTTCCTGTCAAACAGATCCGTGAAGAGTTTCCTCAGGTAGTCGTAGTCGGGCTTCTCAAAGAAGTCCAGCCTCCTTACGTAGCGCAGGTACGTAGCCATCTCTTCTACAAGCACAGGACGTGTTTCAGGTATTACTACAGTGCTCGGATGATTAATGATAACCTAAACCAAGGGGATCTGGCCCCTCTCTGCTGACCTGGGAAGCTTTCACAAAGCACTTCAATTGGTGTGGCGCGTTTGGTGTCCCCGATCTTCTGATAGCGCTCCTTCAAGGTGTCCGCCTGGCAGGGAGAGGAAGGGGAACCACAGCAACCATTACCTTTCACCCTCAGAACCAAGTAGTACAAAGAAATACAATCCATTCAAATATCGCCCAATGTGTAGTCGTGGGCACGTCATTTTGTTGAAGATGCATGCACATCTTCTTACAACCAGTCCATGAATCATACAACCAAGGGAAATCCAAAGGTTTTGAGTGTCATCAGGATGCAAAACGTAGACGTTTTGATGTTTCCTGACAGTTTGTACTATTGAAAATGAACAACCACATTTTATATTTATGTTACAGCTTGTACTGTGAATAGTTGAACCATAGCATTTACTAGGCTGTGGTGTAAGTGCACGGTCGACCTGACCATGCTTCTTCTTAATGAAGAGGAAGAACGTAAAGTCCTCTCAGACCACATATAGATAGCGGTTATTTATTATGCAATGGAGGACTTTCAGCACCACAGGGCATGTGAGATCCATCAGGTCATACGAGTGGCCATAATTCAGTGTTGGTGTGCAGTTGCACCGTCGCAGAGTAGATGCTATGGTTCAACTAGGATAGTGTTAGCGGTGACGAAAAGGTTGTGGGTTCAAAGTCCAATGTCCTTAGCCTACCTGTAGGCATCCCTGAGCAAGATGCCCACATCAACTAGCTGCTCAGTAAGGACATCAACACTCAAGTCACTTTGGAGAGATGTGTCTGCTGAATGACTAAATGGTAGTAGCAGAATAGTAGTTATGTTGCATATACTGTGGCATCCTAATTAAGAACACAAACTGTACCTTAAGGCCCTGCCAGGGAAGGCTCCCTCGCAGGAAGTACATGAACATGTGACCTAATGCCTCGAGGTCATCCCTTCTGCTTTGCTCTGGAACATGGCGGACATGAGAGAGAGGAGATTAGTCTAATAGAAATACTGGGCACCGTTCATGGGCACATTTATTTCCTGTTTGCTGAAAGAGGGATAGGAACACAACAGACAATGGAGGCCTCGGGTCTTTAGTGCCAGGCTCTGGCGCTATCAGCTCTACTGATAACGCTGTGAAGGAGGTGTTGAGAAAATGTGGAAAAGTTTAGATGACTCAGTTAAATAAGGTACATATCATATCTCCCAAAGATACCCCATAGAAACGTGAAGTAATATCACAGCACTGTTTGTGCTACATTATCTGTTTTAATTTAAACCTTTATCTTTTAAAGCAATCTAAAATCGTGTAAAAAGGTTGGAATAAGGACAATTAATCCAAGCCAGATCATGTGCTTTTCTCACATGCATTCTTTGTCTCAATACATTCTAACACATCCATTTTCCATGCACAAAGTGTGAGGGACTTGACACCGTGTTGAGGCGCTCTGGAGAATGGGTCTCACCTTTGCCCAGGTGTGTGTTGATGCTCATGTAGCGCGCGGTGCCCGTCAGGCTCTTGTGCTCCCGGTACGGGATGTGCTTCTTGGTCTCGGGGTCGATGTACTCCTTGGCCAGACCGAAGTCGATGATGTGGATGGTGTGCTGGCGCTTGGAGCCCGGCCGGCCCACCAGGAAGTTCTCCGGCTTCACGTCTCGGTAGATCAGGCTCTTGGTGTGCACGTACTCCATGCGGGTTATCTGGCACGGCAGGAGGGGGAAACCAATGTGTTCACGGTTTCATTTCAGTACCACCAGTAAGATGGAAATAATAATCAAAGGACAATTACTGCAGACCTGCTAACCATGTTTCCCTTAGCTTTGAGGAAAGGCCTTTAGCGTTCAGGAGGGCAGGGGTGCTTACCAGCTGTATGGCTATCATGAGGACCGTCTTAAGGGAGAAGGTGCGGTCGCAGAGGTCAAACAGGTCCTCTAGGCTGGGCCCCAGTAGCTCCAGCACCATGGCATTGTATTTCCCACAGGGACCAAAGTAGTACACCTGAGGGACTCCCTCTGTACAGACAGGAGCAAACACACAATCAACTGCACAGATTAGACTGGCATAATACTCAAAAAGAGCACCTGATTGTACTGTGAAAGGTGGCTACACCCAATAATTGCAATTGGCGATGCACTGATACGTTTACTGATGAAACTGGATTCTTAGTTAGTCCGAGGTATGTAGAACATCAGAATAAAGAAATAATTTATCCAGAGACATTTAAACTTCTGTCTTTATCCTCTTTGGCTCTCAAAATCTTTTTTTGTAAATGGGCAAAATGCCTGACATTAACTCTTAACTCTAGCTAGCAATTTAATTTAGATTTTATCTTAATACCAGCATCAGTGACACCTTAATCCCATCAAAGACCATTTCTATTCACACAATGACTTCCCAGTGAAGGGGAAGACCACTTTGAGTAGAGGCTCTTGTACCCCGACAGTACGTAGGGTTAGAGGCTCTCGTACCCCGACAGTACGTAGGGTTAGAGGCTCTCGTACCCCGACAGTACGTAGGGTTAGAGGCTCTCGTACCCCGACAGTACGTAGGGTTAGAGGCTCTCGTACCCCGACAGTACGTAGGGTTAGAGGCTCTCGTACCCCGACAGTACGTAGGGTTAGAGGCTCTCGTACCCCGACAGTACGTAGGGTTAGAGGCTCTCGTACCCCGACAGTACGTAGGGTTAGAGGCTCTCGTACCCCGACAGTACGTAGGGTTAGAGGCTCTCGTACCCCGACAGTACGTAGGGTTAGAGGCTCTCGTACCCCGACAGTACGTAGGGTTAGAGGCTCTCGTACCCCGACAGTACGTAGGGTTAGAGGCTCTCGTACCCCGACAGTACGTAGGGTTAGAGGCTCTCGTACCCCGACAGTACGTAGGGTTAGAGGCTCTCGTACCCCGACAGTACGTAGGGTTAGAGGCTCTCGTACCCCGACAGTACGTAGGGTTAGAGGCTCTCGTACCCCGACAGTACGTAGGGTTAGGGTTAGGGAAAGGTGTGAAGTCATTTTATTCACACAATGACTTCCCAGTGAAGGGGAAGACCACTTTGAGTAGAGGCTCTCGTACACCATGAAACCTCAGTAGGATTTAGCATGGGTCCTTGGAGCCCTTTGACAACGTAGCGGTGACGACGGCCTATATAAATATCATCCACTTGACTTGGTTCTCTTCCTCTCTTCTCTCAAACCGCTACGTGCTACCAAATATCACTAAAAGTACAGGGATTGATCACACTAATCGAATGTGTACAGGGCTCAAGAAGAGCCTACGTTTTCCACTGGTGCCACTGGTCTTTCCATTTGGTGGCACCCTAACAAATTTGGTGACCGCCCTTTTTTGGCCGCTTAGTCGCAGTATCTGCATTTCTTCGCATGCTCTTGAAGAGCGCTAGCGTAGCGGTGCAATTTCATTCCAACTTTGCACAACGTACAAACCACCTTTTTACTACTAGGATCATTTGAAGTACCTCCGAACATTCAAAGCAGTGTGTCTTCATCGTGTTTCCAAGCCCTCACACCAGCTCAGAACCGTGGCCTGCAGAGCAGCTCATTCCATTAAACACAGAAGGTAAAAGTGTTGTCCACAGACTCAGGGCTCCGTTGCTTGTCTAGGGTTAGGGTTAGGGTTTAATTCCATTAAACACAGAAGGTAAAAGTGTTGTCCACAGACTCAGGGCTCCGTTGCTTGTCTAGGGTTAGGGTTAGGGTTTAATTCCATTAAACACAGAAGGTAAAAGTGTTGTCCACAGACTCAGGGCTCCGTTGCTTGTCTAGGGTTAGGGTTAGGGTTTAATTCCATTAAACACAGAAGGTAAAAGTGTTGTCCACAGACTCAGGGCTCCGTTGCTTGTCTAGGGTTAGGGTTAGGGTTTAATTCCATTAAACACAGAAGGTAAAAGTGTTGTCCACAGACTCAGGGCTCCGTTGCTTGTCTAGGGTTAGGGTTAGGGTTTAATTCCATTAAACACAGAAGGTAAAAGTGTTGTCCACAGACTCAGGGCTCCGTTGCTTGTCTAGGGTTAGGGTTAGGGTTTAATTCCATTAAACACAGAAGGTAAAAGTGTTGTCCACAGACTCAGGGCTCCGTTGCTTGTCTAGGGTTAGGGTTAGGGTTTAATTCCATTAAACACAGAAGGTAAAAGTGTTGTCCACAGACTCAGGGCTCCGTTGCTTGTCTAGTCTGCCGTTACCGAGTCGGACAAATGAGGATCAGGAAGCCACCACTTCCTCCACACAGCACTTGCGTGATATTGTCATTGTGCTTTTTGAAGCGTTATTCCAACAAATTAAGTGTTTAGACAGACAGACTACAATTGTTGTTGTTTTTTTACTTTGCATCGGCGTAATAAATGGTCACCAATACGACCCTTTTCTTCGCTGTCTTGAGCCCTGGTGTACGACAGCGTGGCTTCAAGGAAACCAACAGTATAATGACGACAACAACACACCCATCACCAGCCATTATACCTGCGCTACTTCACATTCCACCCCACCCTGTTCTGCAACTGTCTGCATGACCTCAGGAGAATGTGGGTGGACTACTGAAAGGGCTTTGGCTACACGACTTGAGAGAGAAACACATCAGAACAATGAGGACCTGTGCAAAATGTCTAATGCAGTGGTTCTGCTTTCATGTATCAGACAGACATGGCTATTCGGTACATTTCAAGAAAAGTTACCAAGAAACCCTTGAAAACGACAGGACAGCACACATGAAACGGGAACAAAAATGAATCTAAATGTATTAACATGAATTGCAAAGATGGCATTCTACTTATGATTTTGGTGGTGAAGCACAAAATCTGAAGGACAAGCACAGCATCAGCAGATGCTTCCTGCATTTTAGCGACAGACCTTTTTCTGTACTTTCACTACGTTAGCAAAATGCAGTGGTCATCACACCTTGTGTTCTGAGTTTTTGGATGTAAAGGATGAAACTCAGTTCCATGCAATAGTTGTAGTGAATTAAGAAAAACACACCATTCTGAAAGTGGGATGGGTGTGTGTGTGTATGTGTGTCAGAGGGTAGAGAAGCTCATAATGAATACGGAGTAAGTATGTTTACTGAGCAGTGTGGGAAAGTGCTCAGAGCGACTATGTGCTTAATACCGACCTGCTAACCAGGGGGTGGAGGGATTATAGCTGGATTTACATGATCGTTCTGCAGGGGAAAAGGCTGAACTGTGCATGCTTGCATACACATACATGCACACATATTCCCCCACCATACGCGCTCACACAGCACAGCCTGCCCCCAGCACACCTGTCTACAAGGCTGTGGACAGTTACCGGGCCTGGTGACGACCTGGTAACTAACGTCTATAACAGACAAGGCCATGACAACAAGAGGTCACTGGGAGGCCTACTCATCCACACTGGGCCACAATCTGGAGGTCATTCACAGCAGACATAATCATCAGGGGGAGGGGAGCCATGATGCATGGGAATACGGCCTCCTGCTTGGTTCCTTTGCCAAAGGCGGGGGTGCGGGCCGACTGTAAGCAGTGACCGGCAGTCACCATTAAAGAGGTCCTTTGGGTTTTCTTGGGCTTTACAATACACAGATTGCTTGGACACCATCATGCAACAAAACTCGGTACCAATGGGGACATAGGTGATCATATTTACTTCATGTAAGAACCATAGTTCTTGTAGACAAGACAGAACAAAGATCATTTCTCTCTGTTTTACCTATATGCTTGTGTATGTGATGCTTCATCAGTTAATAGTAGGTGTCAATGGCATGCGCTAAAGTGGCATATTTAGCTGCCTTTCACGGTTAGTTCTCATAAGCCCACTCTCCTTTCTCGAGACAATCAAGCCTATTGTAGCTCAAGACAAACCTCCATAATCCAGAGAGAGACAAGAGAAAGTGAGTGTGTGTGTGAGAGAGGGGAGATAACGTATGTGTGTGAGAGAGAGATGGAGTGAAAGAGAGAAGAGATGCAATTGGAGACAATGCTGCCTTAGAATTGAATGTAACGTTGGGAGAAAACAGTTGAGGAGTAGGAGGATCGAGGCAGAATAAGGGATATAGCACACATTAAAGATTTAAAGGGATGTGGAGTGGATGGCGAGAGACTGTCACTAGCCAATCCTGCCTGATCTGTACTCTGCATGTGTAATGCCTAGCGCTCTATAACCGTGCTTTGCTCACATCACACACACATTTTGAATATTGAATGAGTCTTATATCACATGAATAGGAATAGATAAAAAAACAAGCGGCATAGTAACTATTCTGCTAGTCCAGTAGTATGCTAATACATTTGAAACAGAGCCGATATGATGTAGTTGCTGTGTGTGAATACATTAAGTGAAATGGTTCGTTTATAAATAAAAATCTAAGTATGACCTTTACACATTTCTGGTCAGCCTACAGTGATTTTCTTCCTCAGCGGGACCAAGATCCCAAAAGTGGGGACATATTACCTGCATATGTCTTAGGTTGAACCCAGTGGGCAGTGTGAGGAAGGGACCATGCTGTGAAAGCCAGATGTTGAAGGTGGACACTGCTGTTCTTTACTGAAACCCAGTTATGGCCACAGAAGTACTGTAGCCGTTGCTCTATATAAATGACTCTACGTAATCTGGCTCACTGTACACATCTGACTGATGTCTCGGGGAAGCTCATCGGGTCCACACTCCCAGCACATCAAACCACAGTAATAAATAATGAACACGTTTCATATGAATATCCGGTAGTATAGCTTCAGCTTGGACTATGGCATGAGTAGACAATCATATGAGTAGACATGAGATTATCCTCACCGATATATAACTTGATATTGCATGGAAGTGATGGAAATGTGTCCTCTCTGAAAACGACTTTTTGTTAAGCATCGTATTGCGTTATAGATTGCAACCCTTTGTTCTGCGGCAGTCTTTTCTGTCGAAACATCTATGGGACACAGAATGGTAAATGAAATCCATCTGGTGAAACGGCCTGTACAAACAAACACACTGTCTTTTGTAGTCACGGGACCCTGGGTGCTACAGAAACACCATCACTCACGTCCACTTGAATGCTTCCATTGGGTGTCCAATGAATAAACGCTATGTACATGGTACGCAGTCATGGGGCAGCATGCACACCCCCTTGTGGGGCTGATGCATATGCATAAGCAAGTCGATTCATCATTGATGGAACCTTAAATGCATCACTGCCATGAATGCAGCAGTCACAGCAAACCATGTATCCCTGATTGCATGCACTGCGTCACCCAGTTAAATAATTGATGTTGAGTCCATTAAAAGCTGGATGACGCTTCTGTGTTTAGCCCAGCCTCACCACTACCACTACTACTACTACTACTACTGAAGCTGATGCTGCCACTGATGCTACCACTGCTGCTACTACTGAAGCTGATGCTGCTACTGAAGCTGCTGCTGCTACTGAAGCTGATGCTACTACTGAAGCTGATGCTACCACTGAAGCTGATGCTACCACTAGTACTGAAGCTGATGCTGCCACTGCTGCTACTACTGAAGCTGCTGCTGCTACTGAAGCTGCTGCTGCTACTGAAGCTGCTGCTGCTACTGAAGCTACCACTACTGCTACTACTGAAGCTGATGCTACCACTGCTGCTACTACTGAAGCTGCTGCTACTACTGAAGCTGCTGCTGCTACTGAAGCTGCTGCTGCTACTGAAGCTACCACTACTGCTACCACTGAAGCTGCTGCTACCACTACTACTGAAGCTGATGCTGCCACTACTGAAGCTGATGCTGCCACTACTGAAGCTGCGGCTGCTACTGAAGCTACCACTACTGCTACTACTGAAGCTGCTGCTGCTACTGAAGCTGCTGCTGCTGCTGCTACTACTGAAGCTACCACTACTGCTACTACTGAAGCTGCTGCTGCCACTGATGCTACCACTGCTGGTACTACTGAAGCTGCTACTGCTACTGAAGCTACCACTACTGCTACTACTGAAGCTGCTGCTGCTACTGAAGCTGCTGCTGCTACTGAAGCTACCACTACTGCTACTACTGAAGCTGATGCTGCCACTGATGCTACCACTGCTGGTACCACTGAAGCTGCTACTGCTACTGAAGCTACCACTACTGCTACTACTGAAGCTGCTGCTGCTACTGAAGCTACCACTACTGCTACTACTGAAGCTGATGCTACCACTGCTGCTAATACTGAAGCTGCTGCTGCTACTGAAGCTGCTGCTGCTACTGAAGCTACCACTACTGCTACTACTGAAGCTGCTGCTACCACTACTACTGAAGCTGATGCTGCCACTGATGCTACCACTGCTGCTACTACTGAAGCTGCTGCTGCTACTGAAGCTGCTGCTGCTACTGAAGCTGATGCTACTACTGAAGCTGATGCTACCACTGCTGCTACTACTGAAGCTGATGCTACCACTACTACTGAAGCTGATGCTACCACTACTACTGAAGCTGCTGCTACCACTGCTGCTGCTACCACTACCACTACCACTACTACTACTGAAGCTGCTACTGAAGCTGCTACTACTACTACTACTACTACTACTGCACTCTTATTATGTAAACACAAGTGGTGTACATGACCACTGCACTGTTAAATGTGGAAAAGCCAAACTATTCTTTGCCTTGGAATATGAATACAAATTGAAAGGAACAGCCTGGGACGACCATAGTCAAGAGCCACCTTGAAATCCCCATTTAAATACATTTCTACATAAATACCAAATCGGTAGGAGATATCCGTCTTAGAAACTAAAGTGGTTAGGTTATCACACGTGCTTACCCAATGCCAGCACTGCTGTGCTGCAGCACTGGCTGAATCCCAGTTGGGCTAACCCTTGACTGAAGAGAATTAGCAGACTGAGGTCCCTAAACACTGCACAGTCCACAGCTTTATCGGATACCCTTAGGTCTGACTGGGTTACATGGCCCACCTTTAGCTATGTTGACAACGGAAGTCAATTTATTCTGATCCTTTATGGCCTTATATTACCATTAACATTCAAATTCAAGCAGCAGAAGTGAGACACTGGTCTGAGAACATCCTCCTTCTCTTGGTAAGGGGTAATACAGAGATATTGCGGTTCCATTTTTGTCCGACTGAGCTAACGACAGCCGCTCTATCTTGGGTTGGGTCAATACATTTGAGCCCTCATCCTAGGCTGAGTCAGAGGCAGTAAAGCTGCAGGTCAGTGGTGGTACTAATGACTGCAGGGATTGTGTAACACACCAGCAGCGACAACAGGAAAACATTGACTTGACAAATAAAGGCAGAGACGCCCACAGCGCAGTCCGCAGCTAAGTTCAAGGGGAAAAGAGAGGAGCACCCCTTCACATTGAAATGCATTAGCAGAGTTCCCCATGACCACCTCAGTGGGGGCCGGTGGCCAGGGAGGGGCAGGGAGCAAAATATCCAAGTAGATATATGATAATGGCTATTTATAAATAGCCCAGGACAGCCCTAATACCCTGGCTCCATATTAACAGCACTGGGTTGTTGCTCTGGCAAAGGGAGCCAGGAAACGAGCAGGTGATTACCAAACACCACTACAAACACATACACAGAACACATACACAGAACACATACACAGTACACATACACAGAACACATACACAGAACACATACACAGAACACATACACAGTACACATACACAGTACACATACACAGAACACATACACAGAACACATACACAGAACACATACACAGAACACATACACAGAACACATACACAGTACACATACACAGAACACATACACAGAACACATACACAGAACACATACACAGAACACATACACAGAACACATACACAGAACACATACACAGTACACATACACAGTACACATACACAGAACACATACACAGAACACATACACAGAACACATACACAGAACACATACACAGAACACATACACAGAACACATACACAGAACACATACACAGTACACATACACAGTACACATACACAGAACACATACACAGAACACATACACAGAACACATACACAGTACACATACACAGAACACATACACAGAACACATACACAGAACACATACACAGAACACATACACAGAACACATACACAGAACACATACACAGAACACATACACAGTACACATACACAGAACACATACACAGAACACATACACAGAACACATACACAGAACACATACACAGAACACATACACAGTACACATACACAGTACACACAAGTGACAGAATGAGGAGGGCTCGTTCTGGGAAGGGACAAGTATACACAAGTGGGTGCATGCTTTGATTCCACTAAATACATACTAGAATTACAATATTGTCACAATACCTGTGCAGATATTTGTCATGTCAGCAACATGACTTCATAGCAGAACAATACCTACAACAAATGACTGGTGCACATTAATTGAATTCATCAAATTAAATTAAAAAATGCAATGATTGCATTTTTTCGTTCAATGCTCTTACACAAGATCTGCTGTGCATGCATTCAGTCTCACACTCACACAAAGTAAAATGAAGCAGGCTGATATCAAGATATCCACTTTTCTGTCTGCTGATAAATAAACAATAAAACAACATCATCCAGTCCGTTTATTGATAAGGTTATTCGATTCTGGATTTAGTTGGAGAATACGTCAATTGGATTTTGATTTCATACTTTGCCCATTGTTGGGCAAAGTATGAATCTCAGTATATCAGTATCAACAGAACACAGCAGGTACAATTGAATATAATGTCATGCACATTGCTGTAAGAGAGACAGCAGGGTAATCCACCTCTACAAAGACAGAAATAGATGATTATGACCTAAAAATGAGATAAAACCTAACATGAGGAAGTCAACCCGAGGATTATCTATACCTCCCAGATGCTCTAAGCAATTGGCAATCAAGCCTTTTCTGATTGTCCGGGATTAGTGAGAATGTTACATAATGCAAATGGACAAATATGTTTGCTGACATCAGAGGCAACGACCAAAAAAGACAGAAAATAATATAAAAACACAATAAATAAGCTTAATGATGAAACCGCTTTTGTAGCTCTGGCCTCTTGAGGTAAAGAGAGGTCAAACTTCTTCAAATAATTTGATAAATAATTGAACAGGTACTCAGCAAGCCAGCCAGATTCCCACACCAAAAACACTCACAAATTGACCAGCAAGGCAGTCGGGCAGGTAGTGCAAGGAGGCTTATCGAGTCACTGCCCCTCCCAGCCGTCTGATTTCATGGCCAAACCCTCTCTGTTGGAACCTGCCCGCCTGCCAGCCACTAGATCAAAGCACTGGGCTCGCAGCTATGCATCACAGTCCACTGCCATCTCATAATCAGTGTTGCATAGTGTAGTCTAGTATGCTAGTAGCCAGTATGTAGCAAAACAGGGCCTTGGTAACATTTAGGGTCTTCCCCGGGTGGCACAAAGAGAGCCGACAAAAGCTCAGGAACGTCCATATACTATGTGCACTTCAATGTGCGTATGATTTCTTACCTGAGTTTCCCAACTGTTTGTAAAATCTATATTCCAGATGGAGTTGCGGCGCCCTGGACTTAATAGGTTCCTGAAAGGAGAAAAGGAGAGTGCATTAGAAACCTTATACAGGGTTGGCTGTGGAGCTCTCAATGCAGCCAGGCTCAGTCCATCTGTCCTGGCTGACCACCACTGAGGGTTAGCCTCTAGCACTTTCACTATGGCCATTTGGCTCATTCACAAAACCATAGCTTTTTTTATAGAAAGGAAGAGAAAGCCACCGATGCCCATTTAACAGAAGTAGATTTGTTTCCCTCTTTGCCCACAGGACTCAAATGAATAAATGATTATGAAATCTCATCATGGATGACATTTTATCAGGAATAATTCATACCATACCAACAATAATAAAGAAAGAAACAATTGACATTATCATATGATGCTATGATTATCGGGAACTGTATGTTAAATGATTGGATCTTTTTAATGCCTAATGAAGACTTTTGGGGTCAGAGCTGAAGATAAAAAGCAGTTGGGAGTATGCCCATCATGAGGCTATGAAGACGAGTGCAGATGTAGAGATGTTTAGCACATATGTAGACGTCTGGCAGTAGCTTTGCAATCTCAAATGTAATGAAACCTGGTCCCACGATAATCTGCTGGCGTTGGCAGAGATAGATTACATTTGTTTAAGGTATGAGCCCAATGTATTTATTTTCCTTAATCTTCATACAGGATTTGGCCCAGCCAATACGAAAGCCTCTTTTCTCATAAATGCAGCAGACCAACTATTGTCGAAACTCTGCTACCAACGGAATACTGCTGCTCTCTTTTGTGAGATGATTTGCTCCATATTTTCTTATTTAAACTGTGGCTCAGCTCATGTTATAGATAATAAACAATGCTTCGTTCCATCCAAAGTTTGCAGAGATGGTTGATAATGCTAGGCTAATATTTAATTGTATCGCATGTAACTACAATGCAGTCCTTGACATATGTTGAAAGGCAGCTTATCTGACATATAGACTCCATAAAGCCATTAGTAATCCAAGGTGCATCGTCTTGGCTAGAGCATTAAAGAGTGTACTACGGTTTAGTGTGAAACATATTTAAAGCAATGGGTTCAGTCTCTCTGTTCCTCACCAGTGTGTTTGGCTGGTCAAGTTTAAGCATAGCCAAAACCAAAAATCCTCCCACTGACTCAAAACATGGCAGTGGTGGCATTGGGCAAGCCTGTCTGGAGAAACAGAATGAAAGAAAAGCGTGACCCAAAAGAGTCCCAGGGTGGCTAATGGCCCTGTTGGGCTCTAAACAGGTCCACACAACAATGATGGATATATGACCCGGTGGGTTCAGCACGGTCAGAGCCCTCAGGGAATATGAGCGCGAGAGAGCTGGTGGACATGAGCGAGAAAGAGCGAACAGGACAGGGGCCAGGGAGGTAGAGGAGGAAGTCACATGACCGGCCTTGAAGGGAAAGGCGCTGGCGCGATGTCATCTGCCTGCTATGTGAACTAAAGCGCATGTCACCAAGTCAGGCCACGTTGGGGAGGAGGGAGGAGGATGCCGGGTGAACATAGATAAATAATGAATCAAAACAGATGGACCCTCTAAAACAGCTTACAGTGGAGGAACAGAGGCTTACGGCAGCTTTACGCATTTAGACTCTCCTCATCTTGCGGCTGACCAGGGCTATAGATGCGTAAATGGCTGCGGTCCCAGGAGAAAGTGTGGGATGTTTTATCCTTCTGTAACACCAGGATTCATCGGGGCCCGGGCAGTTAAACAGTTCAACTCAACAAGATGTTGGTATGCCCACTATGCCTTGCAACATATGATTCAAACATCATGGCCCTAGAGATGCTACTTACCTTGAAAATAACACTTGTAGGAACCCTATATAGAAGGCCCCAGTTGAAATTATTTATTCATATTATATGGATATTCATGGATGTGTGGGGGAAAAGGAACACGTTAACAATTTCAAAACCTACCATCATTTATAAAAGACATAAATATGCTCAGCATTCCTAACAAAAGAACAATAAGCTTTTGAATTGATCACATCTTTGGCCCTTTACAGTTCTCCTTGTCAAAGATCAGAGGGCCTACCGTGATAACGCGACTAGACTGTGACCTACAAACACATTCTTCTGACAAATTCGCTCGGTGACGATTTGGCCGAATGTGATTTCGCCCTGTATTCTATACAAATGCCTTTCAAAAGGTTTATGACACAATCAATATCTGCTTAATGGTAATCCTTCCCTGGCACAAACAGGTTGAACAAGTTACCTAGGAATAATAACAGACTGCTAATTGGGTGATATACTCCAATTCTTTCTTTTCTGGTGATCCGTCATCCGCTCTACGGTGTGCGCCCCGCTCTCCCGCTCTACGGTGTGCGCCCCGCTCTCCGGTGTGCGCCCCGCTCTCCGCTCTCCGGTGTGCGCCCCGCTCTCCGCTCTACGGTGTGCTCCCCGCTCTCCGGTGTGCGCCCCGCTCTCCGGTGTGCTCCCCGCTCTCCGGTGTGCTCCCCGCTCTCCGGTGTGCACCCCGCTCTCCGCTCTACGGTGTGCTCCCCGCTCTCCGGTGTGCACCCCGCTCTCCGCTCTACGGTGTGCTCCCCGCTCTCCGCTCTACGGTGTGCTCCCCGCTCTCCGGTGTGCGCCCCGCTCTCCGCTCTACGGTGTGCTCCCCGCTCTCCGGTGTGCACCCCGCTCTCCGGTGTGCGCCCCGCTCCCCGCTCTACGGTGTGCGCCCCGCTCTCCGCTCTACGGTGTGCTCCCCGCTCTCCGGTGTGCACCCCGCTCTCCGGTGTGCACCCCGCTCTCCGGTGTGCACCCCGCTCTCCGGTGTGCGCCCCGCTCTCCGGTGTGCGCCCCGCTCTCCGGTGTGCACCCCGCTCTCCGGTGTGCACCCCGCTCTCCGGTGTGCGCCCCGCTCTCCGGTGTGCGCCCCGCTCTCCGCTCTACGGTGTGCTCCCCGCTCTCCGGTGTGCGCCCCGCTCTCCGCTCTACGGTGTGCTCCCCGCTCTCCGGTGTGCACCCCGCTCTCCGGTGTGCGCCCCGCTCCCCGCTCTACGGTGTGCTCCCCGCTCTCCGGTGTGCACCCCGCTCTCCGGTGTGCACCCCGCTCTCCGGTGTGCACCCCGCTCTCCGGTGTGCGCCCCGCTCTCCGGTGTGCGCCCCGCTCTCCGGTGTGCACCCCGCTCTCCGGTGTGCGCCCCGCTCTCCGGTGTGCGCCCCGCTCTCCGCTCTACGGTGTGCTCCCCGCTCTACGGTGTGCACCCCGCTCTCCGGTGTGCGCCCCGCTCTCCGGTGTGCACCCCGCTCTCCGGTGTGCGCCCCGCTCCCCGCTCTACGGTGTGCGCCCCGCTCTCCGCTCTACGGTGTGCTCCCCGCTCTCCGGTGTGCGCCCCGCTCTCCGGTGTGCTCCCCGCTCTCCGGTGTGCGCCCCGCTCTCCGGTGTGCGCCCCGCTCTACGGTGTGCGCCCCGCTCTCCGGTGTGCGCCCCGCTCCCCGCTCTACGGTGTGCGCCCCGCTCTCCGGTGTGCGCCCCGCTCCCCGCTCTCCGGTGTGCACCCCGCTCCCCGCTCTACGGTGTGCGCCCCGCTCTACGGTGTGCACCCCGCTCCCCGCTCTCCGGTGTGCGCCCCGCTCCCCGCTCTCCGGTGTGCGCCCCGCTCTCCGGTGTGCACCCCGCTCTACGGTGTGCACCCCGCTCCCCGCTCTCCGGTGTGCGCCCCGCTCTCCGGTGTGCGCCCCGCTCTCCGGTGTGCGCCCCGCTCTCCGGTGTGCACCCCGCTCCCCGCTCTCCGGTGTGCTCCCCGCTCTCCGGTGTGCACCCCGCTCCCCGCTCTCCGGTGTGCGCCCCGCTCTCCGGTGAAGCTCTGCCGTGACCGAGTCGGACTCTGACCCAGAGAGGATCTGAAAGACAGACTTCCTCCACACGGCGCCTACCCGTTTCAGACATGAGATGTCTTGGTCACGACAGCCCTATTTAAAATGTGGTGACGCACCGCCACTACTGCTGCATTGAGTGAACCTAAGATGTGTTGTTTTACTGGCACTGATGCCACCTAGGAAAACATGACCTCATATCCACATGATAAATGGTCACAGTCTTGAGCCCTGCTCACTATTCTGCCAATCGCACGGAAGTCCTTAGGTATAAACATCACATGAAAGGCTTCTCACAGACACATTGCTTTGTTATGCTGCAGCTTTTCAATGCAAAACTCTTGAAATTAAATCAAAGACTGAGTCTTTGCAACGTTCAGCAACACGTGGGGGCCTTGGATAAGATTTGATGTGCTTTAAACTGGGCATTTGTTTTTTTCAAGCCTTAGTTGTTAGCAAGTGGGGCTTATGTACGATGCGGTCTTTATTCGGGTAATAACGGTAATAAACTCTTACTCAAAACAGAATAAATTTAACTATTGCATTCCTTGGCCAGCAACATAGACTGGGCAGTAAAGACTATAATATTTAATACTCCCAACTTAAATTAGCACCAAACAACTCAAACCTGGACTTTCATCCCCATGGCGCCATAATAAAAACATAACATGTTTTACTGTGACGACTGTACGTGACAGGGAAATATACAATGCCAGTTTAACCCCCTTTCAGTGACTACAGGTCACACTGACTCCCCACGTGACATAAAATCCCCATGTTGACAACAATATCTTTTCAATAGGACAATTGTATATGCTAGTGGGTGCGAGCCTCTAGCCATCCATGGAGCTCTGTGAGGACTGGTGTCTGCTACAGCTGACCCACAGGACAGAAGAGCCTTCACCTGCTGCTGCCGCCGGCTCTCAGACTCAGCACTATAGCAACTAGCAAGGTTTCCTCAAGGTTTCTTCATATTATGTGTGAGGACCCAAAGTGGGTCACAGGCCTATTCCTGGTGGGTCACTTTGTGAACGCCTGTACAAGACATTTATTTCATTACTTAAGGACCATTTTGGATGATGACATCCACTTATTGAGCTTCATAAGAGGCAACAATATAAAAGGAGACTTTTGGAAGACAAGCAAAACCTAACGCACACTAGTTTGTGAATGTTGATCAAAAAAAGCCTGTAGGCAGTACCAGTCTGGGGAATAGACCAAAAGGTCAGTACCATTTCAAGTATCCTCTTTGTATTACTATTACAAAGAGCTTTTTAAGCTACTGGAAGCCTTTATCATTATGTCACGCCGATTAGATGGCTGCTTTTATATTTTAACCTGTAGTGACCTTTGCAGACCTGCGCAAAAGCACTAAGATACCCCGGATACAGGCTGGGATTAATCATCTCTACAATCTCATGTTTCCAGAACACATCTCCTCTGTCCCGCCACAGCGCTGAGCCCTCAAAGCTGGCACCACTCAGTATCAGAACCAATCAACATCCACAAGAAGAAAACCTAAAGCGAACCAAGCGCGAGACAAAGATAAAAGGTTAGGGGAGAGGAATAAACACACACTGGATTGGAGATACCAGGAGCGCTGGAGATGTGTGGAAAATGTGAATGAATCTACCCGTGAAAGGTGCACAGAAGCCATTATAACCAGTGACCATTCAATATTGCAGATATAAATATCAATTGTGAAAATGCAATTACCAATCATGGTACATTGCTACTAAAATAACAAGAAAGTCTATAAAGTCTTGGATGTTGGGATCTCCCAGCATAGAGTAATAGTTCATTGTTTTGACCCTCATCTTAAAAGGCTGGAGCGACAGACTGACCAGTGGCGTTGGTCTGTGTGGCAATGCCAGGGACCTGACCTAGTATCATGCATGAGGCCCAGAATAGGCCGTGACATTTGCCTGACTATGTGTGGGAAGAGGAGGGGGACACCATACACTTAGGTCTGTGTGAGTGTTTCCCTCGCGCTCCCTCTCTGAAGGCCATCTTTCTAACCAGAGGTGTGTGTGGTTGGAGGGTGGTGTCGGGGGGGGGGGGGTGGTGTTAGCAACAGATGGCCAGCACCCTTCTCCCGTTTCAGTTCAGATTTAGAGCACCCAGATGAAACCATCAGCTGCCCCGTCACCTCCCCACCATCCCCCACAACCATCAGATGCCATTGGCTTGGAAAGAATAGAATGGACACTTCCTGGAGTACCCTGTGCAGAGGCCGTCCGTACAGCTCTTTAAAAGACACCTGCAGGTCACTGCAACATGGCGGCCAGGGAAAGGGATTTCCTCATGTTGAATTATAGTCTGTAAACAACTGCTAAATCATTTGCTAATAAGTGTTATTGGTTTTATGGATTTGTGTTTAAAATTCACTAGATTGTAGCCAGTAGCGGTGCCACTGGCTGTCACAGACACTTAAATAGCTGTGACCAAATTCTACAGCAATCATATTTCCATTGCACAGCCAAGATATTAGACAGCAGTGGGGTTTTTCTGCATTCACGCTCAACCGTTTGGGCTAGCCCCTCATACATGCCCAGCTCAGCTGCCAGAGCAAAAGCCCAAAACGTAGTCGTACATGAGTGACAAGAGGCCTCTCCTCTTTCACACGAGAACGGTAGACAGTCTCTTACCCTCCGGTTCACCCGTACATCAATTCAAACTTTCCCTTTAAAATTTACATTTAGAATAAACATTCAATTGTATAATTATGTCTTCAGTGTGTTTAGCCTAAATGTTGGATTGAGATCAAACAGATGTCATTTGGTGAAATTGCTTTTGGTAAATTTGGCTTACCAAGTTTCACTTGGTCATTCTTACTCAGCAAAAACAAAGGAATGGAAAACATGTCAACAAGGTAGGCCAAATAAAGCCAGCTATAGAGCCAAGTAGAAACACCAGTGGCACCATGATTGTCTGACCTGAAGACTAAAATAAAATTGTTGCCCTACACTGGCTTGCACAAGATGCAGAGGGTACTGAGGGTAACTCCTAAGGATGACTAGTGCCTTCCCTTGAACCAGGAAGTATGCAGTCTTAAATTACATGTGTGCTGCCCACACCCTGCGTCAAACTGTAAATCAATGTCTCGTGTGCGATGTTGTAATTGACACCCATGTATTCAAACAGAGGACTGACCATGTTGATCTTGCTTAGCCATGCTACTAACTCCTGCTATAGCTAGACTCTGACTGGCTGAGTGATCAATAAAGCAGCACCCACACTACATCACAGTATTAGCTTGTGCGTACATTCAAATGATGCATCCCCTAGCTTTGATCATTATTAAGTGTGGTTGAATTGGAAGGATTAGTCGTTCTATGGGCCCTGCCTGCTCACTAGGAGGGCCTGGGAGAGGGGCACTTCATTTTCAGGGCCGACCCACCACTAGAGATCGCGTGCCCTCACACTTGTTAGCCGACTATGGCCTTGCTGCAGGGAGACAGGCTGCTGAGCTAGCCTGCAACAAGAGCCGCCTTTCATGCTTCAGGGGAGAGGAAGAGAGGCAGGATACACCAACTCAGATTTCCTGCAGTCAGACGCTCACACAAGTGACCACAGCGTGAGCGGCTCCACAATCACACAGGCTAGCTAACCCTAACCCTATCACACAGGCTAGCTAACCCTAACCCTATCACACAGGCAGTCTAGCTCTGCCTCGCTCTCCGTATCAGCAGTTGGCCCTGCCGTTTTATAAGGTGTCATTAGCACATGGGGCGTGTTGAGCTTTACTCACAACTATGAAGTGTTACGGTCAACAACGCTAACAGATACCGCCAACACACACACACACACTTCTCTCCGCATTAAAATGGCTGCCCCTCAATGCATATAGAAGCTCTATACCCATGCATAGATTGTCATTTGCAATAAACTCAGTTGTGAGCTTCAAGGTCATTTCCCCCCTCCCCTTCCCTCCCAATCTCTTTCCAGCTGCCATGAGCAGGATGTAGTCCCTGCAGTGGTGAGATTCACTTCTCACTCCTCCTATGTCCAGCTGACACTATAGCTCCAGGCCACCACTGCAGCAGCCCTGTCCCAAGCCACTGCTGGATCATTACTTCTTACATGGAATCCCAGCTTCACAGCGCCCCCGCCATCTCGGTCCACCAATGAATGACTTCAGTACTCATTACTACAAAAGGGCTTCAAACTAAACACAAAGCTAGAGCAACTGTAACGCCTCTTATCTTCCAGAGTGGATTGATGGGTATGACAAGAGGAAATGGATTTGTTTAAGTCGCAGTGCACAAAATATATATTAGATAGGAGTGGTTGTGTGTGATTGTGTGTAATCTCCACACCTAAAGCAAACACTAGGACTAGGTCAAGAAGGATGACCTTGATCAGCATTACCCCAGAAGCTAAGGTAAATACAAGGAGAAAGAGCTAGGCTGTGATCAGCATTACCCCAGAAGCTAAGGTAAATACAAGAAGGAGCTAGGCAGTGATCAGCAGAGGCCATAAAAATCAACTATAATGGAAAGATGTTTAATGGAAAAGATAATTGCATGTGTGAGGGGTTGCAAGGTAATTCTCTTGTTCAACTTGAGTTTTAGTTATCATGCTTGGATAGAGTACATGTGTTGAGGGCCAGAATGATGGGAGGTGTTCCACAGTATGAAGGAGTGTGTGGCCACAGCGTGTCGGCGTTTCATTAAGACACCGGGATCTCCCCATGGGAGCAAAGCCTACAGTCCTGTGAGAGCCTCCATCACACAGGCGTTTGTCAGGGCAGAGAACACGCCCAGCTGAAGCAAAGACTGAACTACTGTGTGTCGACCTGCTAACAAAGAAGACCTTTCAGAGCTCTGCAGTCTCCCTCTCTCCCTTCCTCCTCCCCTCTTGCGTGCTTCCAGATGCCGTAATGAAGGCGGTGCTTGGGCCTACTCTACATCTGCTGGCACATGCTGGTGCAGGGTGACACGGCTAGTGATCTTTGTCCCAGGTCCAATTGCATTGGGCGTCATGCAAATGCCCATTTCTGCAAGTTGGCATGACAAATAAGCCCATAAGACACACAACATAGCAGCATAAACACACCACTAAATGGTGTAATATTAAGATGTTATTACAATGCCACAACAGAATTATTAGATTTAATGCCATCAACCAATATTTTGGTCATCCGTTTCATTTAGTTAACTAAACAAAGAGGAATTGGAACTAAGTACCACTGTTTGTTAACTGGTTGTTCATCAGCTATGTAAACAAAGCCTTATGATATTGTACTTGCAAGGGAGTGCCTTTGATAACAATTCTTTACAATTATTATCCAATGTACTCCACAGAAGAAAACATGTGTGATTGGTTGTTGTTTTGACACAGGAGCATTGTTTATGCATGGGATACAGTGTAAATAGTTAAAAAGGGATACGCCCAACTATCTGTAAATTGGCCAACATTTGGTTAGTTGTTCAATTCCAAATGCATCATTGTGCGCCCTGAAGGGGAGTTTGAAGCCATCTGAATCTCGTTATGTTGGCAAACGCCAATTCGCAGATATTTCGGCATATCCCTTTAACAAAATGCAAAGTGACAGCAGTCCATCACCCAAACAGGTATTTCAGCCTGGTTATCCTTTACTGTTGGAATTGAATGGCAAACAAATGTGGGTGAGGTGTTGTATGCTTCAGGCATGAACATAACAGGTGTTCCCAGATGAGCAGGCTTTTCCTTTGTCTTAAGTCCAGAACTAAGTGCTCTGGAACAGCCTGCCATGACAGAGCAGTGGCCTACCACCAGCCGATGACATTTCCATAGTTCAACTGAGGAGTGGGGTGATCAACATGAATCCAAATCAGATTCATGACGGGCCTCACTGCTTTGGAGAAACCTGGAACTCAGTGATTATTAACTGAACACTGTTAACATTGTAGGTGTTCATTCACAACACGTAAGCTTGGCCCACACTGAGACACAACAGCCATGAAGCAATGTTGTGGTTCTTATGCCAGAGCCAGATATAGCTGGCCATCATGGGGCTAAAAATACACAAACAGAAGGGAGGAGGTGTATATGGGGGGGTCCAACTAAGGATTTACATTTCTAAGCAGAAGAGAACTGCAATTAGATCCCTAGGCTAAACTCTGCCATTCCGAGTGGTTACCAAAGCCTTCAATGGGTGACCGTTTAGAGATAATCACCTCCCTGCGCAAATGTAAGTATAATCCTACACAGACCATTGTGGCTGTGGAAGACATGACACCCCCACTGGTCTACGCTGGTAGGCCCGGCTGGCTACTGCAGTTTAACTGGGGGCACAGACAGACAGACTGCATCAAAAGGTGTGGTCACAGAAAAATATATAAATCTGGTGGCCAAGTTTAGCTTTGATGCTGCTTGAAAATGTCTACAAAGCTTCAGGAAGGGGACCATTTACAGAAAGGCAAAAAGAACCTGTGGAGAACATGCAAGCTTGAACGCAAAGAAAGTAGAAAAGCAGCTCAGTCACTTGCTAACTAGCTACCAATCAGAAGGCCTACAGCCCTGACTATTTCATGTGGTTTATTACAACTGTGTTGTAATGTTACTTCGCCAGTGGCTTGACATTGTTCCATGCCATAGTGAAATAAAATGTTCAAGACCCACAAAACCTAGCATGATCTCATCGAACAGACAACATTTATGACCGGTTACTGTAATCACCCAATTATACTGGCAAGTAGAACAAAGAAATTATGATACATCACTTTCTAAGTCATCTATAAATGTACAAAAGAAGATGTGAAAATAGGTGAAAAATACCTACACAATATTAACTCTAAAATGGGTATTGTAGCTGGTAGAGAAAATGATATATTGTTTCAGAAAGCTAACCATGTCAGACTCAGCGAAGTTGCCTGTCCCTCTGCAGACAAGGTCAAGTTAATATAACTGAAAAGGTATGATCCTCAAGCCAGCTATATTGTGTTGTCCTTCATTGATAAATACAAGCGCTCAGTTGACTCATTAACGAATAACCACCCGTTGGACTGAGTTGAAGTGATCAAATAACATTTGCTCTGAGAGAAGGGGTGTGTGTGGGAGTGGCAAGAGCTTTTGAAGAACTCCGGTGTGCTTCCTCGGGTCAGTAAAACGCACTGCTGTTGCTCTGGGAAAGTGGACTTGATTAGAACTAATCTCTGCATTATTTTCATTACTTGCTGCAGGAAATGAAAATAAAGATGAAGAATTAAAGCTAATCACCCTTTTTGCGATATTGTTCGGAGAAGCTGACCGATTTAGAAACATGTTTGATATCGTGGTGGAAACACTCAAAACTGTGGGGACAATGCACGTAAAAACGGCTGATCAAAGCATGTGCTTCTTATACAGCGTGTTTCCCTTACCAATTTGATTGCCACATATTCATTCGTGTAGAGGTTCTTCCCCAGCCGTAGCTCTCCGAAATTTCCACAGCCAATCTTTTTCCCCACGCGGAAATTTGGGCCAACCATCAGAACCCCAGAGTTGGTCCCTGAACTCCGGCCCCCATGTCCAGTCCTGCTGCCCGCCGCCTTAGACATCTTTTTCCCTTCCTCCGTCTCACCCTTGCCACCTCTCTTGTCAAAATCCATAAGCTTGTGATACCCTGGCCTCTCCACGATTATTCCCCGGCCATGCAACCACAGAAACGCCAAGCCAATGACCCAGGAACACTTTAGGGAGAGGGAGGCAGACAAGCAACCACACAAGACAGAGGAGAGGTGTTGCTGTGCAAATGTACACAAGTCACAAGTCACTCCTATAGGCTGGAACAGCAGCTGAAGTTCCCCGTGGCTGGCCGACAGCCGACAGACTGTTATTTCCTTCTTCTGCTTGGTGTTGCAGCGGCAGCTTCTGCTGCTCTTGTTCCTCGTTCACCAGAGACGAGTTCCTTTCTGTTTCTGTTTATCCAGCTCTGCACTAGAGCTGCATGTCCCTGCCTAAAGTGGGCAGGTAGTGCTAAGATGTGCCCACGCACACAGAACCGCTCATAGACGATCACTTCGAATCCCAGCTACTGCGTCCACAAGGCTGCTTGGCAACAAACCCCAGAGCGCCTTCATTCCTTCTGGTCAGTGTTTGGCGAGACAGCGGCCATCCTCCATGTCGCAGGCCACTTCATGGGATGTGGAGTGAGCCGAGCGGTCAAATGTGGTTGGTCTCGAATTTCAGGTCGATGTCTGGAAAACAAACAAAAATAAATTCAACCTATCGGGCATGCAGTGACATTACGTACAAAGAGCCTGTACATTATCTGTGACAGCACATGTCAGACTGTAGTCCAGAACACAATCATAAATCCCCATTGCCATATGGCTTACTTGAGAGGTACAACAATAAATGTGATTAGATATTAGAATTTTGAAGTGGCTACTTTATACCATTAAATAGAAAGACAAAACGTTTGTAAACATAAAGTTTATAATAAATGTCTGGGCGGTGGAATCGTGAACAATAAGCCTTTTTATTCAAGATCAAATTGTGTCTACAGAAGCTTTTCCATACCACAATTGAAATAGGATCTTGCCCTCTGACAAGCGCAAGCAAATTCAATAAACCAATCAATATGAGCAGATATTCCACAGTATTATTATATATATATATTCCACAGTCATGAGCAAAGGGACCCCTAGTAGCATTCAAATGTATGTTTTCAATGACCCCACAAAAACGAAAGATTGAGGAGAGCAGCACCTTTAAGAGACTAAAACTAATTTCAGAATGCTTTGACAGGCAAGTAAAATTAAAGGGTCAAAATCAACAATATCTGGATCAACTTTATATAAAAAGGCTAAATAAAGACCATTTTCCCCTTCAGAAAACCATGATCAATGCCTGCTGTAATGCAGATAAGATTGAATTATTTGCATGATAGAGTAACAATACAGAGACTACACAAGATTAATGTATTTGTGTTTAAGTATGCTACATGCATCAAACTCTTACAAGCAATGATTGAATTACAAATGAAATTATTATTTAAATTGACCATTTTGTGTGTGTGTGTGTGTGTGTGTGTGTGTGTGTGTGTGTGTGTGTGTGTGTGTGTGTGTGTGTGTGTGTGTGTGTGTGTGTGTGTGTGTGTGTGTGTGTGTGTGTGTGTGTGTGTGTGTGTGTGTGTGTGTGTGTGTGTGGTCACACGTCTTTACTGTCAAAGAGGAAGTAACCGAACAGTTCTACTAAAAGCACAACAGTTTATTAGAAAAGCCATTGACGCTAACCCTCATGTTTTAACAACGTTAATTAATAAAAACACATTTTAAATGGAAGAGAGAGACTGGTTCAACAGTATACATTATGCTAATTAACTAGTAATTGCTGAGACCTATAAATCGACAGTATTACTTAATAAGATTAGCCATTTCGGCCAGTATTTCTTGCATCCAACTTTAGTAACGTTAGCATAACGTTGAGTAATATTTAATATTAATAATTTATATTATGTAATATGATGAATTAATGGATAGCATCGACTAAGTACGTACCTTACACCAACTAATAGAAATGCATATAGCACTCGACATAATATATTACAAGCATGTCAAGCACTGGTTTAACTGGTTAAAAAGTATTGTATTAAATCATACCCTTAACAAAAGTTTACAAACGTAATGAGACTGCTACTAGCTAGTGGTAGCTCGCCCTGGTTACCTGCTATGGACCTGGTTACCTGCTATGGACCTGGTTACCTGCTATGGACCTGGTTTCCTGATATGGACCTGGTTTCCTGCTATGGACCTGGTTACCTGCTATGGACCTGGTTACCTGCTATGGACCTGGTTACCTGCTATGGACCTGGTTACCTGCTATGGACCTGGTTACCTGCTATGGACCTGGTTACCTGCTATGGACCTGGTTTCCTGCTATGGACCTGGTTACCTGCTATGGACCTGGTTTCCTGCTATGGACCTGGTTACCTGCTATGGACCTGGTTACCTGCTATGGACCTGGTTACCTGCTATGGACCTGGTTACCTGCTATGGACCTGGTTACCTGCTATGGACCTGGTTTCCTGCTATGGACCTGGTTACCTGCTATGGACCTGGTTTCCTGCTATGGACCTGGTTTCCTGCTATGGACCTGGTTACCTGCTATGGACCTGGTTACCTGCTATGGACCTGGTTTCCTGCTATGGACCTGGTTTCCTGCTATGAGTGTGAGACAGCTGTCATCACAAACGAGCCAAACGCTAGCAATGTCAACATTACCGAGTGTTCGTCACAACTGATCACTTGACACTGTCTAAGATTAGGTAAAGGGAACTAAGAATGCGCTGATGTGTCCTAGCTAGATACAGAACAATATTAAACTAAGCACTAGGCCAAATGCTCTGAAGCGATCGACGTTGCCAACCAGCTAGATGGACATCGCTAATTGATAGCTAAAGCTAACCGAAGCGTTGTTTTCATTCATTGGATCTTCCATGGTCTCGACCATATTCAGTCAACATTAGTCTATGGAGCGACAACCAATGAATCACAGACCACAACACCTAGACAATGAAAGAGCACCTTCCCTGGCCTAACGCTTGATAACACAAGCTTACTAAAGTGTTGGCCTAGCAGCCAACAGTGTAATTAGCTTGACTATAGCCACACAAGCCGTTGCTAACTTCAGCGAGCCAACGCCGAGCGGAACAAGTTGAAACAGGACAGAACATGAAACATTCATAGATTGACAATGTTGAAGATCCGCGTCCCTAACATTAGCACACAACTCCGTATCCATGCTGCTACAAAACATACCTCTCTAACTTCCAGTCATGGTAAACAACATCTTTCACTATTTCACCTGATAGAAGGGTTTGTTTTCGGCTACGACCATAACACTGCTGGGCAACTCCTTAATCCTCCGCGACTGAACCGTACAGTTAGCTTAGCTAGCTGTTAGCGTTACGTTAGCTCCCGTTCGTTAGCAACGGCGTTAATAGAAGGCGCGACGGAACCTTCAAATGGATACGTATATGCGCATTTACAGCGACAAATAATATATATTACCTTTTTATGTCAATTACTGAAATGAAGTCGACATTATCGTTCCTCAACTGGCCGCATCATTCTTTTACATTTGTCTTCCGATCGCTGTGGTTTCGCTGCTGTCTCTTTAAGCCTTCCCCGCCGATAGCAGCCAAGCATAGCGTCACGCCAGAGTCCCGACACCGCCTCGCGCTGACGAACTAGCGCAGCTGGGTTGGAGAATACGGCTGCGCGTCGGCGCGGCGCTGCGGGCTGCGCGTCGGCGCGGCGCTGCGGGCTGCACTCTGCAAAGCCTGCTCCAAGAACAAGTGCTCAACCTGTTGGCGAATCACTCGGCGAACAGCGCCAATATGCAGCGTTATTTCATTCTAAGGGTAAAATTAGACGGGTGAAGGAACAATACAGAACTACATGACTACAAAGTGCCACAGGTGGAATCTTTACGCGGTTAAGGTTAATAATGAGAAGCCAACGGCTGCTTCTTTTAATCCTCCATCGCGATGGCGTTTATAGAAGAAAATGTCCCAGGAAGCAAATTGTTACCTTGATCTGAACTATCCTGAATAAGTGTTAGTAAAGTCGTCATTGTAGGCCCTAGGGTATTTGTTGGAGTTCTACTTCAAATCTGTTTCACTGAAATTACGCACGGCAAAAGCAATGGCCCATTGGAATATCATATTTTAAGGATGCTCAACGCTCTTGTAACACTTAATTGTAAAAATATATTATCAGGTTTACCTTAATTACACAGATAGCCAATATAAAATAAGCCTAAATGAAGTAAATTGATTATGGAATAACGTGGCAAAACAAATCCGTTTCATATCACTTCATGTTGAACTAGTTGTGCAGCTGTTGCCTTGTGATTTAGCTAACTACAACCGTTTAGTAAAAAAAAACAAATGTTTATTTTAAGTAGGTCTACCGTTTTTTGTAATCATGTAATTATGGTTCGGTGCTTTATTACATTATACTTAAGTAGCCTACTGCATACTTACATAACAGCGGTAAAAGCAATAAATAAGTTATTAATTTGCTTACAGACATTTGAAAGTATTTATCAAGGACACAATTAACTCAAACATTGCAATAGTTATTCCACTCTGGGCTATCCATTTAGACTCACTCTGCTTTCTCAAAGAGAGTCCAGGGGGGGGGGGGGGGGGGGGGGGGCGGTCCAAGGTGAGGGAGGGGGGCCGCTGTACTGGAACCAGCGGTGTGGGGGGGGGGCTACAGTCCAAGGTGAGGGAGGGGGGCCGCTGTACTGGAACCAGCGGTGTGGGGGGGGGGGGCTACAGTCCAAGGTGAGGGAGGGGGGCCGCTGTACTGGAACCAGCGGTGTGGGGGGGGGGGGGGCGGTCCAAGGTGAGGGAGGGGGGCCGCTGTACTGGAACCAGCCGTGTGGGGGGGGGGGGGGGGGGCTACAGTCCAAGGTGAGGGAGGGGGGCCGCTGTACTGGAACCAGCGGTGGGGGGGGGGGGGGGCTACAGTCCAAGGTGAGGGAGGGGGGCCACTGTACCGGTGTGGAGGGACAGGCTACAGTCTTTGCTGATGGGTGGCGGTAGGAAGCCCAGGCCGGCCATGCTGTGCTGCTGCATGATGGGCCAGAAGGGGGGGGGCAGGGGGATCTCCACGGACAGCACTCCCACAGCCTGCTGGCCGGAGTGGACAAACCTGTACTGCTCTCCACCAGCCACCAAGGGGAACAGTTGAGGGGAGCGCTGTCGAACATCGGCCCTGGATATGTTGGAGTCTGTGTGTGGCGACCGAATGGCAAAGTCTCTTAACTCGGCTAGAAGTGGAGCAGTTTTGTCCATGTTTGTTTTGGTGACGCTCCGCTGGCCCCTGAATCGGCCCTCTTCCAGCCTGGCCTTGTCATGATGCAGTGCTTCTTCAGCGCAGGGCTCTCTGGAAAGTGGGGCACACCTTTGTCCTTTACGAAACTTTGCCCTTCTGTTCTTAAACCACACCTGGTGAGAGGGAGAAACGGAGAGAGCACTGTTTTAGTGTTTGGGCAGTAAAGCGTTCTGTTCCTTTTTGTATGCACCTTTCCAAATCATTTTTATTTTGCTTCTCAAACATAGAGCCCGTGTGTGCGGCATGCAGTCCCATATTATGTGGAGAGACAAGCGCACGGTGCTGCTGACCTGAATGCGAGCCTCAGGCAGGCTGACGCACAGGGCCAGCCTCTCGCGCATGCCCACGTCTGGGTACTGGGTCAGCTGGAAGGCCTTCTCCAGCGCCTGCAGCTGGGACGCCGTGAAGGCGGTGCGACTGCGGCGCTGCTTCTGCTGGTGGCCATAGCGAGCCTCCAGAATGAGTTCTAGAGGAGATGTGCACAAGGGATCCGGTTCTGTAACTACTTACTAGAACTACTTGACACAATGGGAAGTTTAACAGCAAGGAAAAGCAGTGTATTGTATTAACATGGAAACACACTGGTCAAACATTATACCCCACAGATTTTGTGCATGGTCATTTCTAATTATAATATTTATTGAGCAACTATTGATTTTTGTTGGTTTTCAGTCAATCACAAACTGCAGCAGAACTATAAGGCCAGAGACTAAAAACCTAAGAACATTTTTGATCTATGTACATTGTTTAGAATTACAGTGCAATTATTACTACTCTGAACAAAAAAAGGTTTAGTGAAAAAGGTTAAAACGCACCTGCCAGTCTCTCTGCGACAGAAAGCGCGTTGGCTGCAGCACTGGCCGGGAAACAAACACGGCACTGTTCCGCCACCTGGTGGTGCAGATCGAAGCCCATGGCGTGGAGGGCGTGCAGGGCATGGAGTCCGTTCGCCCTGCTCGAAGCCCCGCAGAAATTCAAAGAACTCATCCTGAATGGTGTTGTAGAGAGCGAACAATTAAGAGGATGCTTGTAGTAGGACCCAGGCTCTTTCGTATTCATGCAAAGCCATTAGACCATTGGGCCAAAGTAGCCCATACTTAAAGTTGGCCCAGGTAAGACATTTGACAAGAGAAAGGGAGAAGGAAAAGTGCAATGCATGCAGAAGATTTCAACATAAAATATGTATTTAATTTGAACTGAAGAACTCATGTTACCGTTGAGTAACATTATTATGCCTACTACGTCAGCGATCACTAGTAGGCCTATATGGTGAATTAGGCCTTATCTTAAATGTTAGTAAAGCCCATTGTTAGACAGTAGGCTACTTGATGCAAGCACCACTGGTGTGGCTCTCATTTAGCCTACCTGAGCTCCGAAAAGAGGTGAAGTATGTCCCTTTAGCTTTGAGGTCCTCCTGTGAGATAGTCACAATCAGTAGCAAACCAGGGCCTTATCCTCGCAGGCCACCACTTACTTTGTCATGTGTAAAACGAGTTCTCCCAAAGCACCGACTATTTAAGAAGCGTTTACTCCGTCTCCCCTAGCCAATAGAAAGGCAGGTATTAAGCAGGATTAGGCGACATGAGGGGAGCCAAGGGGCGCGGGGGCTCAAGTTTTGAAACTATTGAACTTGGGAGATTTACGCCGAGGATTCCCCTATAAGCGACCGTTTCATTCCCTGCCGTTAAAACAATTACAACAATGTGGTCGGCTAATCTCCGAGGCAGGACGGATTAAAATAACAGCCTTTGATTGTCCCCTGCTCTTCTCGATGCTTTTTCTCCCATACTCCTACACTCAATCTACTCTTTTTCCCTATAGGACTTGTTTTTCTTATATATTTTGCCCATTATCTAGACATTGTCCATTTCGTCAAAATTCGATATAAATTCTACATCAAATTAAAAATAAATATCTAATCAGTGTAAAAAAAAAAGGTGAATGAAACATTGAAACTCCTTACCATCATTAGGCTACACACACACTCGCACACGCACACGCACACCCACACATCTCTAATAACTCCAACAATCAGGGGATTTTAAGAAGTTAATGCCTTAAAGGTCTGAGTTTGTGTCCAGTGTAGAAACCCTAGATAGATTATGTTTCTCATGGGTATCAGCTATAGTTAAGAAGGAATGCTTTTCCTCAAGAGAAGGTAACACAAGAATACTAGACAAATACTGATGCCGTTAGGCTGTGTGTTTTTTAATTGGAAACTGTGAAGTGATCATCTTGTTCTATCCATGCAGATGTCCACCCCCCCCCCCCCCCCCCCCCCCCCCCCCCCACCACCACAAAAAAAATAGGCATCCCTCCCAAAAACAGCACATCCCCTTCTGCATTCAAACTTCAACGTCTTACGTTTTCAAACTATCCAAACCAGGGAAGTAGGCTGAACACATTCTACTCCTGTGGGCTCCAGCCAGAGCATGGAGATGATTCCCCTCTCCCACTTTCACTAACACAATCAACCGCTCAGACTTCTCACAAATGTGAGATGTTTGTGTTCCCTTCCCTTTTCGCTTCTTTCCTTCTCGCTGTTCTTGGCTGTCAAGCTATATTAGTGTCTGGTAGAAATAAGTCATTTAGAAGAGGCTCCACAGGACAGCTCCTCAACTAAAAGCTCCAGCATTAGGTCCCAGAGGCCTTTGTCTCCGCGGCTCGCAGGATTAGGGGAGATTTACCGCAAAGAGGGGAAAAAAGTAGTTATTTCATGGCACTTTCATGATGAAACCTGGCCAAAGCTGTGTTGGCTGGGGGGATTATAAACACACAAAGAGTGTGGTTGTGTGCACACCCATCCACCCATCCACCCACCCTCCCACAGCAGAAACCCAGGACCCCATCCCAGCTACACCCCCTTTCAAACTACGCTCTTCCCCTGGATCTCTTTGTACCCTTCTTCTGGCCGGGGTGGGGTCTTCACCGCTTGGTGACAAGACAGCCAGGGTTCAGCCTCAATAGGCCTCACCGACAGCAGCCTCACAGTCCTTCACAAACCTTTCCGGACTGCTCTACCTTGAGCCCCAGCAGAGTCGAACCCTTTGGTTAGAAGAGGAATGAGGGGCAGACCAGCCCTGCAGGTGTTGCAGTGCCATATTAAAATGATACAAGTCAGCATACTAGGTTGACATTATGCATGTATTAGTATGCATGATTGCAATTTGTTTTTACCATGTCACGGTTGTTTATATATATATAAAATGGTAATAATGGGAATCCTCTAAGTGAGGAAGTGAAAGAGAAATGAGTGGCTTGGCAGGACTTCCTGTATAGTTTAAATTAGCTTACGGGAGTTATCCTCCTCTTAGAAGATCCACTTACAGATGCATGGATTATGGCAAAACGAAAACAAAGCTAAAGCACTCCACAGCACAGAAGGCATTCTGGCATGCAGGGAACCAGGAAGGTTTAATAAATGTTGTCAAATAACAGGGAATTACCCTTACAGACTCCATTGGAAGTAAGAAGAGCAAAAGGTGTATAATCGCAGTGGAAACACTCGCTAATCCTGCTTGGTGCAAGTTATTACTGTGC
>JACYXH010000392.1:1147500-1217500 GCA_026745465.1 Lota lota | reverse complement strand
GTCAAAATGTCCCTCGAGTTTTTGAACAATACTGAAACATGTTTTGTTCTTCAGTTTAGTAATGTGCCCTGCCAGTGCTATTAGAACAAAAGGCAAAACCTATTTATTGCAAGCAGTGCACAGGTGAAAAAGGAGGCAATGATAGTGTATTTTATTTTAAATACAGGGAACACGTTCTGTCAACTAAGTAGGTAGGTATAGGGCCATTTGGTTCTGTTAAGGGTCTCTTGATCAAGTATTATAGGATTAATAATAATAATTTAACTAAATAACCTTATATGAACCACATAAACGTGATGTAAAAAAAATGATAAACTGAGGTGCAAGGTGAGTAATAAAAGTGCATTCAGATATTATTTGCATCTATTATAGCAATGCACTAAATCACCACACCAGTTACTCATATGAAATGTATACATTATTACATATGAGGTACTCTTGCCCTGTGTATAATAAGGGTGCTCCCATAGATAGTGCAATTTGCCTGCCATCGATAAGATTACTCACCATAGAAACACAATGCCCTAGCTAAGTACGAAGTTAAAACTTCTTAACAAAGCATCGATAACACTCCAGGCATCAAGAGACCCCACTTAAGATCCCCCCAAAAAAGAAGAAAGAAAAATGATGCATTGTGACAAACTGAAATGTTTACAAGCACTGGTCTCACTATTCAGCCTGGGCCCCTACAGTTCCTAGGAGGAGGGGCTCCGACAGTTAGAAAAGGTAGCACTGTTACCAGCTTGCCTGTGTAAAAACACTCTGGACAAACTGACCCCGCCTCCACTAACAGTCCCTCTGCCTTCTTATAGTCTCAGGGGAACAACGCCATGAAAGGACTGCTGCACCAAATCTGCACCTGCCGTGTTGGATTTGGGGGACCGGTAGCCTGGGTTGGGAAGTCCCAGTAGCCGTGTTGGGAAGTCCCAGTAGCCTGTGTTGGGAAATCCCAGTAGCCTGTGTTGGAAGTCCCAGTAGCCTGTGTTGGAAAGTCCCAGTAGCCGTGTTGGGAAGTCCAAGTAGCCTGTGTTGGGAAATCCCAGTAGCCTGTGTTGGGAAGTCCCAGTAGCCTGTGTTGGAAGTCCCAGTAGCCGTGTTGGGAAGTCCCAGTAGCCTGTGTTGGAAGTCCCAGTAGCCTGTGTTGGGAAGTCCCAGTAGCCTGTGTTGGGAAGTCCCAGTAGCCTGTGTTGGGAAGTCCCAGTAGCCTGTGTTGGGAAGTCCCAGTAGCCGTGTAGGGAAGTCCCAGTAGCCGTGTAGGGAAGTCCCAGTAGCTGTGTAGGGAAGTCCCAGTAGCCGTGTAGGGAAGTCCCAGTAGCCGTGTAGGGAAGTCCCAGTAGCCGTGTAGGGAAGTCCCAGTAGCCGTGTAGGGAAGTCCCAGTAGCCGTGTAGGGAAGTCCCAGTAACCGTGTAGGGAAGTCCCAGTAGCCGTGCTGAAGAGCAGTGGTGTTGGAGGTCATCTCTTGACCTTTGCGTCCTCCTTCAGTTTCCAAAACATCAACTCCATGCAGGCTCTGGCATCTTCGCTTGAGTCATGGCCGTCCACTGGAAACAACGACGACAACAACAACAACGACAACAACAACACAAGCGTGTCAAAACATGTAAAAACGTCTCACAATGTAATAATAAAACAACAACAGGGAAACTGGCACGCACAGTATAACTTGTCTTGTGTAACAATGTTATGAGGGTGGTCAGATATACAATTCATTGTATATGAAGCATTAGGAGATTAGCACACTTTTGTTGCACAAAATGTACTGTTTCTATATACTCAATGTGTCATAAAAACCAAAAGGCTCAACCATTTTGAACAGCGTGTCTCACCATTGTCCTGGATGATGCGTTTCAGATGGTCGGCCATCAGGTTCCTCAAGGCACGTTTGTAGGGCAAGCCAAGGCGGTGAGGGAACACAATTGCTGTGTCAATCACTGTGCTATGTATTAGCTGGATGAGAGACAGAGAGACCATTATTTGCTATGTATTAGCTGAAGGGGGAGAGGTGAGAGAAGAGAGAGAGAGAGAGAGACAGAGAGAGACAGAGAGAGAGAGACCATCGTTGTCTATGTATTGGCTGGATAAGAGAGAGAGACCATCGTTGTCTATGTATTGGCTGGATAAGAGAGACCATCGTTGTCTATGTATTGGCTGGATAAGAGAGACCATCGTTGCCTATGTATTGGCTGGATAAGAGAGACCATCGTTGTCTATGTATTGGCTGGATAAGAGAGACCATCGTTGTCTATTGGCTGGATAAGAGAGACCATGGTGGTCTATGTATTGGATAAGAGAGACCATGGTGGTCTATGTATTGGATAAGAGAGACCATCGTGGTCTATGTATTGGCTGGATAAGAGAGACCATCGTTGTCTATGTATTGGATAAGAGAGACCATGGTGGTCTATGTATTGGATAAGAGAGACCATGGTGGTCTATGTATTGGCTAAGAGAGACCATGGTGGTCTATGTATTGGATAAGAGAGACCATGGTGGTCTATGTATTGGATAAGAGAGACCATGGTGGTCTATGTATTGGATAAGAGAGACCATGGTGGTCTATGTATTGGATAAGAGAGACCATGGTGGTCTATGTATTGGATAAGACAGACCATGGTGGTCTATGTATTGGATAAGAGAGACCATGGTGGTCTATGTATTGGATAAGAGAGACCATGGTGGTCTATGTATTGGATAAGAGAGACCATGGTGGTCTATGTATTGGATAAGAGAGACCATGGTGGTCTATGTATTGGATAAGACAGACCATGGTGGTCTATGTATTGGATAAGAGAGACCATGGTGGTCTATGTATTGGATAAGAGAGACCATGGTGGTCTATGTATTGGCTAAGACAGACCATGGTGGTCTATGTATTGGATAAGAGAGAGACGATGGTTTGCAGTGTGAATACAGAGGTTTAAAAGGTAGTGATATAGAAACAGGTAGAGATACCTTGAGGGTCAGTAGATCGCTCTCCAGACTATGGCCTAAGAGGATGGACTCAGCACTGAACATGCTGAGCAGCACCGCCTGGACGTCTCGCAGGGTGATGGTGGTGTTGTCGAGGTCCTCCTCCGTCACCCCAGAGAACCTAGGCAGTGACAGACATACAGGACACCTTCTGTTTACAGCACCTTACGGGTGAGGCTCCGTAAGTCACAATCAAAAACCTTTTGAAAGAATTCATGCTTCCTACACCGTGAGGGAACGTTCTGTCTTTAAGGATAAACTTTGTATTTTCAGGGAAGTGGTCTGCAGTGGTGGAGGATGAAGGAAACAAGTGAAGATGGAATTTGTGCTTATTTCTTACAAATGGGGCATTATTGAAACTGAGATTTGGCATTGTAAATGTCCTGCTGATCTGCGACTGCCTGGGGGTTAGGGTTAGGGTGTTCAAGTGTTCTTATGAAGTATCCGGGCCTATAGGCCGTCCTAGAGCAATCTCACCGCGTGTTGTAGTCCACTACTTTGCTGTCCGGTTTGACGAAGGTGTCGTAGATGACCTTCAGCTCCGAGTTGACCACCGTAACGCGGGTCAGCTCCAGGCCCTGCTTCGTGTAACACTGACGGAAAGAAGGAATATAACATGGAACAGTAAAGTCTGAGGGGCCCTAGAGCCCTTATACAGCAGGTATCAAAGACAAGAGGCCCTAGAGTCCTTATACAGCAGGTATCAAAGACAAGAGGCCCTAGAGTCCTTATACAGCAGGTATCAAAGACAAGAGGCCCTAGAGTCCTTATACAGCAGGTATCAAAGACAAGAGGCCCTAGAGTCCTTATACAGCAGGTATCAAAGACAAGAGGCCCTAGAGTCCTTATACAGCAGGTATCAAAGACAAGAGGCCCAGGAGTCCTTATACAGCAGGTATCAAAGACAAGAGGCCCTAGAGTCCTTATACAGCAGGTATCAAAGACAAGAGGCCCAGGAGTCCTTATACAGCAGGTATCAAAGACAAGAGGCCCTAGAGTCCTTATACAGCAGGTATCAAAGACAAGAGGCCCAGGAGTCCTTATACAGCAGGTATCAAAGACAAGAGGCCCTAGAGTCCTTATACAGCAGGTATCAAAGACAAGAGGCCCAGGAGTCCTTATACAGCAGGTATCAAAGACAAGAGGCCCTAGAGTCCTTATACAGCAGGTATCAAAGACAAGAGGCCCAGGAGTCCTTATACAGCAGGTATCAAAGACAAGAGGCCCAGGAGTCCTTATACAGCAGGTATCAAAGACAAGAGGCCCTAGAGTCCTTATACAGCAGGTATCAAAGACAAGATGTATAGTGTATAGTCTGTCACCCCTGTTATACAGTATGTATAATGTATGTATAATGTATGGTCTGTCACCCCTACAGTATGTATAATGTATGTATAATGTATAGTCTGTCACCCCTGTTATACAGTATGTATAATGTATGTATAATGTATAGTCTGTCACCCCTGTTATACAGTATGTATAATGTATGTATAATGTATAGTCTGTCACCCCTGTTATACAGTATGTATAATGTATGTATAATGTATGGTCTGTCACCCCTACAGTATGTATAATGTATGGTCCGTCACCCCTGCAGTATGTATAATGTATGTATAATGTATAGTCTGTCCCCCCTGTTATACAGTATGTATAATGTATGTATAATGTATAGTCTGTCACCCCTGTTATACAGTATGTATAATGTATGGTCTGTCACCCCTGTTATACAGTATGTATAATGTATGTATAATGTATGGTCTGTCACCCCTGTTATACAGTATGTATAATGTATGTATAATGTATGGTCTGTCACCCCTGTTATACAGTATGTATAATGTATGTATAATGTATAGTCTGTCACCCCTACAGTATGTATAATGTATGTATAATGTATAGTCTGTCACCCCTACAGTATGTATAATGTATGGTCCGTCACCCCTGCAGTATGTATAATGTATGTATAATGTATAGTCTGTCACCCCTGTTATACAGTATGTATAATGTATGTATAATGTATAGTCTGTCACCCCTGTTATACAGTATGTATAATGTATGTATAATGTATGGTCTGTCACCCCTACAGTATGTATAATGTATGTATAATGTATAGTCTGTCACCCCTACAGTATGTATAATGTATGGTCCGTCACCCCTGCAGTATGTATAATGTATGTATAATGTATAGTCTGTCACCCCTGTTATACAGTATGTATAATGTATGTATAATGTATGGTCTGTCACCCCTACAGTATGTATAATGTATGTATAATGTATAGTCTGTCACCCCTGTTATACAGTATGTATAATGTATGTATAATGTATAGTCTGTCACCCCTGTTATACAGTATGTATAATGTATGTATAATGTATAGTCTGTCACCCCTACAGTATGTATAATGTATGGTCCGTCACCCCTGCAGTATGTATAATGTATGTATAATGTATAGTCTGTCACCCCTGTTATACAGTATGTATAATGTATGTATAATGTATAGTCTGTCACCCCTGTTATACAGTATGTATAATGTATGGTCTGTCACCCCTGTTATACAGTATGTATAATGTATGTATAATGTATGGTCTGTCACCCCTGTTATACAGTATGTATAATGTATGTATAATGTATGGTCCGTCAACCCTGTTATACAGTATGTATAATGTATGGTCCGTCACCCCTGCAGTATGCAGCAGAGATCTGTTTCTGGTGTTGACTAAAGCAACGCCCACCAGTCACACCAACAACTCAGTTGTGTAACATAAAGGTTTTGGTCAGTGTGGAGGAACCTCACCATTTCACAGTCAAGGGCGTACACCCCTCCATTCCCATCGGGGGGCAGAGCCTTGCTGAAGGTCTTGACGTAGCCCTCGACCGACTCCTTGCGTCCATCCTGCACGTGTTGCTGTGGGGGGGGGAGGTTTGATCAACGCTTTTTTCTACAAAATAATGATTCCATCAGACTAACAGTGAACAAAAGCTTAGAGAGAGTACTGCCCCCTGGTGGTGTAGTAATAGTAACACACACACACACGGCATGGTAAGATATGTTACAGCATGGTAAGATATGTATATATTGTAGACAGATTCCCTCTGCTGTGGATTAATGCTGTGTCCACAGTGTGCACCACCAAAAACCAATGAAAAGATATCATATGAGCCGGCCCATGTCACCTTGGAAACCTGGCAACCCAGAGTGCCCACTGCCCCGGAGCAACAGCTGTAGTTTGTTTCCCAGCCTCCGGCCCCTGGAAGAGAGGGGAGGAAAGGGTTAGAAGAGCTTAAACAGAAGAACGAGGGAGAGGGGGGAGAGGAGGGAGAGGAGGGAGAGGGGGGAGAGGAGGGAGAGGAGGGAGAGGAGGGAGAGGGGAGGAAAGGGTTAGAAGAGCGTAAACAGAAGAACGAGGGAGAGGGGGGAGAGGAGGGAGAGGAGGGAGAGGGGGGAGAGGGGGGAGAGGAGGGAGAGGAGGGAGAGGGGGGAGAGGAGGGAGAGGAGGGAGAGGGGGGAGAGGAGGGAGAGGAGGGAGAGGGGAGGAAAGGGTTAGAAGAGCGTAAACAGAAGAACGAGGGAGAGGGGGGAGAGGAGGGAGAGGGGGGAGAGGAGGGAGAGGAGGGAGAGGGGGGAGAGGAGGGAGAGGGGAGGAAAGGGTTAGAAGAGCGTAAACAGAAGAACGAGGGAGAGGGGGGAGAGGAGGGAGAGGGGGGAGAGGGGGGAGAGGAGGGAGAGGAGGGAGAGGGGAGGAAAGGGTTAGAAGAGCGTAAACAGAAGAACGAGGGAGAGGGGGGAGAGGGGGGAGAGGAGGGAGAGGGGGGAGAGGAGGGAGAGGAGGGAGAGGGGGGTAGAGGAGGGAGAGGGGGGAGAGGAGGGAGAGGAGGGAGAGGAGGGAGAGGGGGGAGAGGAGGGAGAGGAGGGAGAGGGGGGAGAGGAGGGAGAGGGGGGAGAGGAGGGAGAGGAGGGAGAGGGGAGGAAAGGGTTAGAAGAGCGTAAACAGAAGAACGAGGGAGAGGAGGGAGAGGGGGGAGAGGAGGGAGAGGAGGGAGAGGAGGGAGAGGGGAGGAAAGGGTTAGAAGAGCGTAAACAGAAGAACGAGGGAGAGGGGGGAGAGGAGGGAGTGGAGGGAGAGGAGGGAGAGGAGGGAGAGGAGGGAGAGGGGGGAGAGGGGAGGAAAGGGTTAGAAGAGCGTAAACAGAAGAACGAGGGAGAGGGGGGAGAGGAGGGAGAGGAGGGAGAGGGGAGGAAAGGGTTAGAAGAGCGTAAACAGAAGAACGAGGGAGAGGGGGGAGAGGAGGGAGAGGAGGGAGAGGGGGGAGAGGAGGGAGAGGAGGGAGAGGGGGGAGAGGAGGGAGAGGGGGAGAGGAGGGAGAGGGGGGAGAGGAGGGAGAGGGGAGGAAAGGGTTAGAAGAGCGTAAACAGAAGTACGAGGGAGAGGAGGAGAGGGGGGAGAGGAGGGAGAGGGGGGAGAGGAGGGAGAGGAGGGAGAGGGGGGAGAGGGGGGAGAGGAGGGAGAGGGGAGGAAAGGGTTAGAAGAGCGTAAACAGAAGAACGAGGGAGAGGGGGGGAGAGGAGGGAGAGGGGGGAGAGGAGGGAGAGGGGAGGAAAGGGTTAGAAGAGCGTAAACAGAAGAACGAGGGAGAGGGGGGAGAGGAGGGAGAGGGGGGAGAGGGGAGGAAAGGGTTAGAAGAGCGTAAACAGAAGAACGAGGGAGAGGGGGGAGAGGAGGGAGAGGGGGGAGAGGAGGGAGAGGGGGGAGAGGAGGGAGAGGGGGGAGAGGAGGGAGAGGAGGGAGAGGGGGAGAGGAGGGAGAGGGGAGGAAAGGGTTAGAAGAGCGTAAACAGAAGTACGAGGGAGAGGAGGGAGAGGGGGGAGAGGAGGGAGAGGGGGGAGAGGGGGGAGAGGGGGGAGAGGAGGGAGAGGAGGGAGAGGGGGGAGAGGGGGGAGAGGGGAGGAAAGGGTTAGAAGAGCGTAAACAGAAGAACGAGGGAGAGGGGGGAGAGGAGGGAGAGGAGGGAGAGGGGGGAGAGGGGGGAGAGGAGGGAGAGGGGGGAGAGGAGGGAGAGGAGGGAGAGGGGAGGAAAGGGTTAGAAGAGCGTAAACAGAAGAACGAGGGAGAGGGGGGAGAGGAGGGAGAGGAGGGAGAGGGGGGAGAGGAGGGAGAGGGGGGAGAGGGGGGAGAGGAGGGAGAGGGGAGGAAAGGGTTAGAAGAGCGTAAACAGAAGAACGAGGGAGAGGAGGGAGAGGAGGGAGAGGAGGGAGAGGGGGGAGAGGAGGGAGAGGAGGGAGAGGGGAGGAAGGGTTAGAAGAGCGTAAACAGAAGAACGAGGGAGAGGGGGGAGAGGAGGGAGAGGAGGGAGAGGGGGGAGAGGAGGGAGAGGAGGGAGAGGGGAGGAAAGGGTTAGAAGAGCGTAAACAGAAGAACGAGGGAGAGGGGGGGAGAGGAGGGAGAGGAGGGAGAGGGGGGAGAGGAGGGAGAGGAGGGAGAGGGGGGAGAGGGGGGAGAGGAGGGAGAGGGGAGGAAAGGGTTAGAAGAGCGTAAACAGAAGAACGAGAGAGAGGGGGGAGAGGAGGGAGAGGAGGGAGAGGGGGGAGAGGAGGGAGAGGGGGGAGAGGAGGGAGAGGGGAGGAAAGGGTTAGAAGAGCGTAAACAGAAGAACGAGGGAGAGGGGGGAGAGGAGGGAGAGGGGGGAGAGGAGGGAGAGGAGGGAGAGGAGGGAGAGGGGGGGAAAGGGTTAGAAGAGCGTAAACAGAAGAACGAGGGAGAGGGGGGAGAGGAGGGAGAGGGGGGAGAGGAGGGAGAGGGGGGAGAGGAGGGAGAGGAGGGGAGAGGGGGGAGAGGAGGGAGAGGGGGGAGAGGAGGGAGAGGGGAGGAAAGGGTTAGAAGAGCGTAAACAGAAGAACGAGGGAGAGGGGGGAGAGGAGGGAGAGGAGGGAGAGGGGGGAGAGGGGGGAGAGGAGGGAGAGGGGAGGAAAAGGTTAGAAGAGCGTAAACAGAAGAACGAGGGAGAGGAGGGAGAGGGGGGAGAGGGGGGAGAGGGGGGGGAGAGGAGGGAGAGGGGGGAGAGGGGGAGAGGAGGGAGAGGGGGGAGAGGGGGGGAGAGGAGGGAGAGGGGAGGAAAGGGTTAGAAGAGCGTAAACAGAAGAACGAGAGAGAGGGGGGAGAGGAGGGAGAGGAGGAGAGGGGGGAGAGGAGGGAGAGGAGGGAGAGGGGGGAGAGGAGGGAGAGGGGAGGAAAGGGTTAGAAGAGCGTAAACAGAAGAACGAGGGAGAGGGGGGGAGAGGAGGGAGAGGGGGGAGAGGAGGGAGAGGGGGAAGAGGGGGGAGGGAGAGGAGGGAGAGGGGAGGAAAGGGTTAGAAGAGCGTAAACAGAAGAACGAGGGAGAGGGGGGAGAGGAGGGAGAGGGGGGAGAGGGGGGAGAGGAGGGAGGAGGGAGAGGGGGGAGAGGGGGGAGAGGAGGGAGAGGGGGGGAGAGGGAGAGGAGGGAGAGGAGGGAGAGGGGGGAGAGGAGGGAGAGGGGAGGAGGAAAGGGTTAGAAGAGCGTAAACAGAAGAACGAGGGAGAGGGGGGAGAGGAGAGGGAGAGGAGGGAGAGGGGGAGAGGAGGGAGAGGGGGGAGAGGAGGGAGAGGAGGGAGAGGGGGGAGAGGAGGGAGAGGGGAGGAAAGGGTTAGAAGAGCGTAACAGAAGAAGACGAGGGAGAGGGGGGAGAGGAGGGAGAGGAGGGAGAGGAGGGAGAGGAGGGAGAGGGGGGAGAGGAGGGAGAGGGGGGAGAGGGGGGAGAGGAGGGAGAGGAGGGAGAGGGGAGGAAAGGGTTAGAAGAGCGTAAACAGAAGAACGAGGGAGAGGAGAGGAGGGAGAGGGGAGGAGGAGGGAGAGGAGGAGAGAGGGAGAGAGGAGGGAGAGGAGGGAGAGGAGGGAGAGGGGGGAGAGGAGGGGAGGGAGAGGGGGGAGAGGAGGGAGAGGGGGGAGAGGAGGGAGAGGAGGGAGAGGGGGGAGAGGAGGGAGAGGAGGAGGAAAGGGTTAGAAGAGCGTAACAGAAGAACGAGGGAGAGGGGGGAGAGGAGGGAGAGGAGGGAGAGGGGGGAGAGGAGGGAGAGGAGGGAGAGGGGGGAGAGGAGGGAGAGGGGGGGAGAGGAGGGAGAGGAGGGAGAGGAGGGAGAGGGGGGAGAGGAGGGAGAGGAGGGAGAGGGGGGAGAGGAGGGAGAGGAGGGAGAGGAGGGAGAGGGAGGAAAGGGTTAGAAGAGCGTAAACAGAAGAACGAGGGAGAGGAGGGAGAGGAGGGAGAGGGGGGAGAGGAGGGAGAGGGGGAGAGGGGGGAGAGGAGGGAGAGGGGGGAGAGGAGGGAGAGGAGGGAGAGGAGGGAGAGGAGGGAGAGGGGGGAGAGGAGGGAGAGGGGGGGAGAGGAGGGAGAGGGGAGGAAAGGGTTAGAAGAGCGTAAACAGAAGAACGAGGGAGAGGGGGGAGAGGAGGGAGAGGGGGGAGAGGGGGGAGAGGAGGGAGAGGAGGGAGAAGAGGGAGAGGAGGGAGAGGGGGGAGAGGAGGGAGAGGGGAGGAAAGGGTTAGAAGAGCGTAAACAGAAGAACGAGGGAGAGGGGGGAGAGGAGGGAGAGGAGGGAGAGGGAGAGGAGGGAGAGGAGGGAGAGGGGGGAGAGGAGGGAGAGGGGGGAGAGGAGGGAGAGGAGGGAGAGGAGGGAGAGGAGGGAGAGGGGAGGAAAGCGTTAGAAGAGCGTAAACAGAAGAACGAGGGAGAGGAGGGAGAGGAGGGAGAGGAGGAGAGGGGGAGAGGAGGGAGAGGAGGGAGAGGGGGAGAGGAGGGAGAGGAGGGAGAGGGGAGGAAAGGGTTAGAAGAGCGTAAACAGAAGAACGAGGGAGGGACGAATGTTAAAGGCAATTCAAAATGACAGTAGGAATTAACCCTATTGTAGGTAGAGGGAATACAACAATAACATATATTAAATAACACACGTACATATATGTCGAGCCATAGGACAAACTTTGCCACAAATCAACCTTTAATAAGTCAAAGTATAAAAATCCAACATGGCTGTGATATTTCACAAGCTACTTGAAAGTAATGATTTAATATATCTATATTTAGCACGTTGCTGCATGTGGTTCACCTCCAGCTCTTCCTCCATCCCCATACTCTGCCCTACTTATGGTTTCAATATGGCCGAGTCTCAAAGATAATAAACACTTACTCAATAATAACTTATTACAGTCAATAATAAACGTCAATAATAAACTAATAAACTTAGTCAAGTTTTACAATAATGACCAGCGGGAACTCGACATCAAAACTAAAAGTCAAATAAGCAGCACAGCACGGCAGTGTGGCTGTGAGGAACTAGTGCAGAGCCTGTTCAAAACATGGCTGTTGGGAAGCTTGGCCGCATATCTAGAGATGTGAGAAGGACACGCACACACACACAGATTCCTCGCTGTATAGGTAGATAACACATCTTAATAGCATCTTATGTAGTTTGAAAGTCCTTTAGTTAGAAAGATACTGTATATACACAGATATTCATGCTCAGAATAACAGCCATCTGACACGGGAGCTCAGGACACGATAACCGGTATGAGTGCATGTGTCTTATGTGTGTACCTCCCAAGGTACACACCGTATATATATATATATATATATATATATAACCACAGCTTATGGGTTTGTAACAGTTATGAGAGAGGCGTTTCTGTCAATTCAAGCTCTTGATAATACAGGTCACAGATGCACGCAAACAGACTACAAGAATTTAGTATTGTAGTGGGGATTTGTTATTTTCTGTAAATCTAGACCGTGGTATGATAGGCATATAGACCTTGGAATATTAATAACAATAATGCATTTCATTATGGACATATTTATTTTGTTTGCGCTTTTGGCACATAAAACCATTCTGGGTTCTTAGCCAAAACCAGAGTAGGGTAATCGGTAGTAGAGCAATCCTGCCTGTCTTTATATTTGTCTTGGTTAAAACGCACATTTTAGGTTCGATTTAAGGATTAAAATCAATAAACAATTGATCATTATACTTTTGCATTTAGCTAATATTTTACAGAGAGGGGTGAACAAAAAGCAGAGAAACGCTGTTCCTAATGTAGTCCTATATTATTATTACTATTATTACGGTCTATTTATCAGAGTGGTTCTCAGAGTAGTTAGCTTCTCCTAAATGATTTGGGCCGATGCCGATGGCATTTGGATGTGCCGCTGTGCCACACCGATGCCATGGTACGCAGCTCGCTCACCACTCTTCCAAGTGCGGTTCAATTCCTAATTTATATAAAAAAATGATAAAGTACTGATAATAACCGATTTAATAAACCAGGTGTCCCCAGGCACCCAATCACACAGTATGCTCAGAACCTGAAGAACAGCAAGTTAGCCAAATGGCACACACTAAGGCAGATCCGAAGACCCCCTCATTCAGGGCTGAGGTCTGGGTGGAACACGTTGGGTTCCCTGGAAACAGTAGGAGCAGCGGACCAAAGGTTGGCGATGAGAGCCGTGTGGAGACGTACCTTTGTTTCTCCTCAACCGGCCCCAGTGATGGTTACACTCCTCTTTGCGCACGCAGCTGCCGTACACGTTGATCTTGTACTCGGCCCCACACCGGCAGCATATCTTTGAGAATGCTGGGAACAGTTCAAGCACACGAAACCCGTGTCAAAACACAACCAGGCAGTATGGAAAACATGGCAGACCCTAACCCTGACCCCTGGGGATGAATGTCTTCATACTAACATAGAAGGCACATATTCACTAGTTTAGCCAATAAAATGAACATTGATGTATATGCTGCTGGCACTTCCTTATTCCATTTCCTTAGTTAACAAAATAATAAATTGGTTACATTTGTAATCCTGTTTGTTGAAGTATTTTTTTCATTTGATTTAAAAAGGTTGGTGTATCACATTTAGTTAAAAGAAGTGCATCTGACCATTTAAGATGGGTGGGTATTTAGTGTCAAGGCTTGTTCTATTTAATGTTCCTGTACTTTAATGAACGTGAGAATAATGGGAAATGAAAACCGTTGATCATGTAGCTAAGAACTAATTAGCACCAAATGATAATGATGGGTTAGAGAAGTGAGAATAGATTAGAGAAGCTCACGGTCTGCTGGGGCCTTTTTCTCTGGTTGGTTGTGGACAACGGCTCTTCCCGAAGACTCGGGCGTGGCTCTGGGGTAGCCGTGCTCCTGCAGCTGCTCCTCTGTCATCAGGTAGGCCTTCAGCTTCCTGTACAGCGCGGCCCCTGCACCAGAACCATCAACACATCACACAAGCAACAGCTTCCTGTACAGCGCGGCCCCTGCAGCAGAACCATCAACACATCACACAAGCAACAGCTTCCTGTACAGCGCGGCCCCTGCAGCAGAACCATCAACACATCACACAAGCAACAGCTTCCTGTACAGCGTGGCCCCTGCACCAGAACCATCAACACATCACACAAACAACAGCTTCCTGTACAGCGTGGCCCCTGCACCAGAACCATCAACACATCACACAAGCAACAGCTTCCTGTACAGCGTGGCCCCTGCACCAGAACCATCAACACATCACACAAGCAGCAGCTTCCTCGTCTCAGAGACCTGTAAGATATGCATTCCTGGCGCGTCACAAGAGGGGAAGAGATAGGACTGACTTTACTCATTAAATGAGAATGAATTCACAATGTAACTTTCATCATCATAATAAAGCTGCTATTTACCACTAGCGTCAACTATATTGTCCTGCATGTATATAACGTGACAACCAGATGAGGCTATTAATGAAACAGACTAAATCTAGATAAATGAACGGAGAACGTTCCAAATGCTTGTCCCTAGCGACAGCTACTAAATCTGATGGAGCCTAAAGCAGGAAACAGGAGGACTCCACTGATGCTCTTCTTCTCACAACCCATTTGGCAGCTATTTCCTCAAGCCACTGCCCCAGGTCCAACAAACGGTAGCACCGTACTCTGTCTTAACAACACAGAGGAACTTCCTTTTATTGCCCAGAAAAAAGGTGAATCAATAGTTATGTTCAGTTTAAAAAAGAAGAGAATAATCTGTGACCCAAACGGTAAGTGGTGTCTGGCTGCGATAAGACCACTAATGGTTTGAGAGGGTGCAGTCCCAGCTGTGGGAAGAGTATGAACCCTCACTCCAGAACATTTTCCAGGTTACTGGCGGGTCGTCCTGCTGACTGATTAACACTTCAAATCGGTTTCTGGGGAGCACTTTGATGAGAGGGATTTTAGTAGTAGGACACAAACCACCACCTTTTGAACGGTGTTCCCCAAGTCAAACCAGGAGCATACAAAACACCGCAGTTGGGGTAAATGTTTGGCTACAGCAAAAATAATAAATAGCTAACACAATTTTACATTACCATGTTCAGAAGTGGCCAGAGTTACTGAACACATGATGGGTATGGGCTGTAATAATGACTGTGGTAGCCTGAGAAAATGCAGGGTACAGTTCCCGTAATAAGCCCCCGAGGTATAGCGCTCTGTGGTACTGAAGCTGAGCACCGAAGCTCTGATACAACTGAGAGACTGGCCCCTGTGGAGCGACTGGCCCCTGTGGAGTGACTGGCCCCTGTGGAGTGACTGGCCCCTGTGGAGCGACTGGCCCCTGTGGAGCGACTGGCCCCTGTGGAGCGACTGGCCCCTGTGGAGCGACTGGCCCCTGTGGAGCGACTGGCCCCTGTGGAGCGACTGCCCCCTGCGGAGTGACTGGCCCCTGCGGAGAGACTGGCCCCTGTGGAGCGACTGGCCCCTGCGGAGCGACTGCCCCCTGTGGAGTGACTGGCCCCTGCGGAGAGACTGGCCCCTGTGGAGCGACTGGCCCCTGTGGAGTGACTGGCCCCTGCGGAGCGACTGGCCCCTGTGGAGCGACTGGCCCCTGCGGAGCGACTGCCCCCTGCGGAGTGACTGGCCCCTGCGGAGCGACTGGCCCCTGTGGAGCGACTGGCCCCTGTGGAGCGACTGGCCCCTGTGGAGCGACTGGCCCCTGTGGAGCGACTGGCCCCTGTGGAGTGACTGGCCCCTGTGGAGCGACTGGCCCGTGCGGAGCGACTGGCCCCTGTGGAGCGACTGGCCCCTGTGGAGCGACTGGCCCCTGTGGAGCGACTGGCCCCTGTGGAGCGACTGGCCCCTGTGGAGTGACTGGCCCCTGCGGAGCGACTGGCCCCTGTGGAGCGACTGGCCCCTGTGGAGCGACTGGCCCCTGTGGAGCGACTGGCCCCTGTGGAGCGACTGGCCCCTGTGGAGCGACTGGCCCCTGCGGAGCGACTGGCCCCTGTGGAGCGACTGGCCCCTGTGGAGAGACTGGCCCCTGTGGAGCGACTGGCCCCTGTGGAGCGACTGGCATCTGTGGAGCGACTGGCCCCTGCGGAGCGACTGGCCCCTGCGGAGCGACTGGCCCCTGTGGAGCGACTGGCCCCTGCGGAGCGACTGGCCCCCTGTGGAGCGACTGGCCCCTGCGGAGCGACTGGCCCCTGTGGAGCGACTGGCCCCTGTGGAGCGACTGGCCCCTGTGGAGTGACTGGCCCCTGTGGAGCGACTGGCCCCTGTGGAGAGACTGGCCCCTGTGGAGAGACTGGCCCCTGTGGAGCGACTGGCCCCTGCGGAGCGACTGGCCCCTGTGGAGCGACTGGCCCCTGTGGAGCGACTGGCCCCTGTGGAGCGACTGGCCCCTGCGGAGCGACTGCCCCCTGCGGAGCGACTGGCCCCTGTGGAGCGACTGGCATCTGTGGAGTGACTGGCCCCTGTGGAGCGACTGCCCCCTGCGGAGCGACTGGCCCCTGTGGAGTGACTGGCCCCTGTGGAGCGACTGGCCCCTGCGGAGCGACTGGCCCCTGTGGAGCGACTGGCCCCTGTGGAGCGACTGGCCCCTGCGGAGCGACTGCCCCCTGCGGAGCGACTGGCCCCTGTGGAGCGACTGGCATCTGTGGAGCGACTGGCCCCTGTGGAGTGACTGGCCCCTGTGGAGCGACTGGCCCCTGTGGAGCGACTGGCCCCTGTGGAGCGACTGGCCCCTGTGGAGCGACTGGCCCCTGTGGAGCGACTGGCCCCTGTGGAGCGACTGGCCCCTGTGGAGCGACTGGCCCCTGTGGAGCGACTGGCCCCTGTGGAGCGACTGGCCCCTGTGGAGCGACTGGCCCCTGCGGAGCGACTGGCCCCTGTGGAGCGACTGGCCCCTGTGGAGAGACTGGCCCCTGTGGAGCGACTGGCATCTGTGGAGCGACTGGCCCCTGCGGAGCGACTGGCCCCTGCGGAGCGACTGGCCCCTGTGGAGCGACTGGCCCCTGCGGAGCGACTGGCCCCCTGTGGAGCGACTGGCCCCTGCGGAGCGACTGGCCCCTGTGGAGCGACTGGCCCCTGCGGAGCGACTGGCCCCTGTGGAGCGACTGGCCCCTGTGGAGAGACTGGCCCCTGTGGAGTAACTGGCCCCTGTGGAGCGACTGGCCCCTGTGGAGTGACTGGCCCCTGTGGAGCGACTGGCCCCTGTGGAGAGACTGGCCCCTGTGGAGCGACTGGCCCCTGTGGAGCGACTGGCCCCTGTGGAGCGACTGGCCCCTGCGGAGCGACTGGCCCCTGTGGAGCGACTGGCCCCTGTGGAGCGACTGGCCCCTGCGGAGCGACTGGCCCCTGCGGAGCGACTGCCCCCTGCGGAGCGACTGGCCCCTGTGGAGCGACTGGCCCCTGTGGAGCGACTGGCCCCTGTGGAGCGACTGGCCCCTGTGGAGCGACTGGCCCCTGTGGAGCGACTGGCCCCTGCGGAGCGACTGGCCCCTGTGGAGCGACTGGCCCCTGTGGAGCGACTGGCCCCTGCGGAGCGACTGGCCCCTGCGGAGCGACTGGCCCCTGTGGAGCGACTGGCCCCTGTGGAGCGACTGGCCCCTGCGGAGCGACTGGCCCCTGTGGAGCGACTGGCCCCTGTGGAGCGACTGGCCCCTGTGGAGCGACTGGCCCCTGTGGAGCGACTGGCCCCTGTGGAGCGACTGGCCCCTGTGGAGCGACTGGCCCCTGCGGAGCGACTGGCCCCTGTGGAGCGACTGGCCCCTGTGGAGCGACTGGCCCCTGTGGAGCGACTGGCCCCTGTGGAGCGACTGGCCCCTGCGGAGCGACTGGCCCCTGTGGAGCGTCTGGCCCCTGTGGAGTGACTGGCCCCTGCGGAGAGACTGGCCCCTGTGGAGCGACTGGCCCCTGTGGAGTGACTGGCCCCTGCGGAGCGACTGGCCCCTGTGGAGCGACTGGCCCCTGCGGAGCGACTGGCCCCTGTGGAGCGTCTGGCCCCTGTGGAGCGACTGGCCCCTGCGGAGCGACTGGCCCCTGTGGAGCGACTGGCCCCTGTGGAGCGACTGGCCCCTGCGGAGCGACTGGCCCCTGCGGAGCGACTGGCCCCTGTGGAGCGTCTGGCCCCTGTGGAGCGACTGGCCCCTGTGGAGCGACTGGCCCCTGTGGAGCGACTGGCCCCTGCGGAGCGTCTGGCCCCTGTGGAGCGACTGGCCCCTGTGGAGCGACTGGCCCCTGCGGAGCGACTGGCCCCTGTGGAGCGACTGGCCCCTGTGGAGCGACTGGCCCCTGTGGAGCGACTGGCCCCTGCGGAGCGACTGGCCCCTGCGGAGCGACTGGCATCTGCGGGGGGGCGGTCACGAGGGTGGATGAATGGGATCCACTGTTGGTGGCTGCGTCCCCGCTGACCAGGGGCCGGGCAGGGGCTCGTCGACACTGTGCCATGCTTTGCAACACTCGCCTCTTGTCTTGGTCATCTTAAACCTTGTGTTGCCTTTTGGGATTCTGGGCCCACAAAAGCGGACAGAAGTCTTTGGATTGATAAATCCCAAACGAAAATACATCTCGATATAAATTAAACGGAAATAGAGTGAATAGAGTGAAAGTCATTTTTTGTAACACAGGAAAAGTCAAATAGTGCAATTGTCTGCTTGGTTTTTATAGCAGAGGCGTGACTTACCTGAGAGTTTCTCCTCCTGCTGCTTGCCCATCCTGTTGAGGGTGAAGCTGGTGGTGGCAGCCAGCCTCCCGCCCAGCACCTCCTCGTGGGACATGGTCCTGCGGTGAGGAGCCGAGCCCACAGCCTCTGCAGAGCAGCACGTGCACGGGGGGAAACACACCTTACCTTTGGTACTGAACATGTCTAAAGGATCGACCTAATGTAATCCACTTATGGTACTGGGCTGGTTATGAGGGGGGTACTGGGCTGGTTATGAGGGGGGTACTGGGCTGGTTATGAGGGGGGGTACTGGGCTGGTTATGAGGGGGGGGGTACTGGGCTGGTTATGAGGGGGGGTACTGGGCTGGTTATGAGGGGGGGTACTGGGCTGGTTATGAGGGGGGGTACTGGGCTGGTTATGAGGGGGGTACTGGGCTGGTTATGAGGGGGGTACTGGGCTGGTTATGAGGGGGGGTACTGGGCTGGTTATGAGGGGGGGGGGGGGGGTGACTGGGCTGGTTATGAGGGGAGGTACTGGGCTGGTTATGAGGGGGGTACTGGGCTGGTTATGAGGGGGGGGGGGGTACTGGGCTGGTTATGAGGGGGGTACCTGGGCTGGTTATGAGGGGGTACTGGGCTGGTTATGAGGGGGGGTACTGGGCTGGTTATGAGGGGGAGGGGCCGTGTACTGGGCTGGTTATGAGGGGGAGGTACTGGGCTGTTATGAGGGGGGGTACTGGGCTGGTTATGAGGGTGGGGGGGTTACTGGGCTGTTATGAGGGGGGTACTGGGCTGGTTATGAGGGGGTGGGTACTGGGCTGGTTATGAGGGGGGGGTACTGGGCTGGTTATGAGGGGGGGTACTGGGCTGGTTATGAGGGGGGTACTGGGCTGGTTATGAGGTGGGGGTACTGGGCTGTGTTATGAGGGGGGGGTACTGGGCTGGTTATGAGGGGGGGTACTGGGCTGGTATGAGGGGGGGTACTGGGCTGGTTATGAGGGGGGGTACTGGGCTGGTTATGAGGGGGGGGGTACTGGGCTGGTTATGAGGGGGGGTACTGGGCTGGTTATGAGGGGGGGTACTGGGCTGGTTATGAGGGGGGGTACTGGGCTGGTTATGAGGGGGGGGTACTGGGCTGGTTATGAGGGGGGGTACTGGGCTGGTTATGAGGGGGGGTACTGGGCTGGTTATGAGGGGGGGTACTGGGCTGGTTATGAGGGGGGGTACTGGGCTGGTTATGAGGGGGGGGTACTGGGCTGGTTATGAGGGGGGGTACTGGGCTGGTTATGAGGGGGGGTACTGGGCTGGTTATGAGGGGGGGTACTGGGCTGGTTATGAGGGGGGGGGTACTGGGCTGGTTATGAGGGGGGGTACTGGGCTGGTTATGAGGGGGGGTACTGGGCTGGTTATGAGGGGGGGGTACTGGGCTGGTTATGAGGGGGGGTACTGGGCTGGTTATGAGGGGGGGGTACTGGGCTGGTTATGAGGGGGGGTACTGGGCTGGTTATGAGGGGGGGTACTGGGCTGGTTATGAGGGGGGGTACTGGGCTGGTTATGAGGGGGGGGTACTGGGCTGGTTATGAGGGGAGGGGGGTACTGGGCTGGTTATGAGGGGGGTACTGGGCTGGTTATGAGGGGGGGTACTGGGCTGGTTATGGGGGAGGTGGGGGTGACGTACTGGGAGGCGGGGCCTGGGATGGTCCGCTCTTGCTACGGAGCTTCTTCAGAGTGTTGACGGCCACGTTGAGGTAGATGTTCTTGCTGCTGCTGCGATCGTAGACGACCTTCTCCTCATCCAGCGCCTGAAACAACACACCAGTTGTTGTGTTGTTTGCACATACAGATGTGCTGCTGGGACACCAAACGTCTAGCGGAGGAAGTGTGCTACCATGTGGAAGGCAGCGTCCTCGGATGGGCAGAACTTGACACATTCGTCGATGAAGATGTTGAGGTAGCGCTGGCGGACGTTGGTGGGCACCTTGGCCCCGAACTCAGTGGGGATGATGGGCCGCTTCAGGGAAGAGTTCTGGGGAACGCAGGGAGAGCCACCACAGTCAAGCTTAACGTGCAACATGCTAGCGCTACATAGTGCTACTATCCATGGCTAGTACCGCTGTAAAACAACATCAGAAATAAAATGCCCTTGAGAAAGAATAGTACTTCTAATATTACTTATATGTAAATTACGTTAAGAAATTCAATTCAAATACAAATAAGTAATTCTAGTAAATTAGTAAATCTGTAAAATCAGGACATTGTTGAAAAGCTAAAATACACTTAAGCAGTACATTAGCAAGGTCATTGGTATAACTTTGGCTTTGTTTACATGAGATAGAAAACGGTTGTGAGATTGCAATGCAAAGGGAGCAGATGCATTTATTTGATTAAACCTGATTTGAAGAGTGATCAATAGCAATGCAAACAGGTAAACCATGGTCGCTTCCTCTCAGCCCATACTGAGACTGTGAGAACCATGGACTAATCTGAAACCTGTCTGTTCTATCCAGGATCTCCTGTAAGCTGCCGCTACGTGTGAGCTGGGGGGTTGTGGGCGCGTTGTGCCTTTCCTGTAAACAGACCACTTTCTTTATCTGGATACATTTATTTATTATTAAATTTAGACCCGGTTGTGGAATACAGTTAATTATCTTGTGTAAACAGGGCCAATGAAAAGCCTGCGTTGTGTCAACAGTAACTGATCGGTCTGTTGGTACCTTCATGGTGGGTGTGTGTGCCAGTCTCTTCTGCACTATGGTGGAGGTGGTCTTGGACAGGATGCCGGCTGACGTCTGAGCCCGGACAGACAGGTGGGCCGGCAGTGTTCTGTTGGGGGACAGAACTCGACTGGCAGCTGGCTTGCTCTCCACTGAGAACGCACAACGCACATGACGATCAATGAAAGACAGAACACAGTAGATACAACCCAGCTGTAGCTACACTGCAGTGTAGATACAACCCAGCTGTAGCTACACTGCAGTGTAGCTACAACCCAGGTGTAGCTACACTACAGTGTAGATACAACCCAGCTGTAGCTACACTGCAGTGTAGCTACAACCCAGGTGTAGCTACACTGCAGTGTAGATACAACCCAGCTGTAGCTACACTGCAGTGTAGCTACAACCCAGCTGTAGCTACACTGCAGTGTAGATACAACCCAGTGTAGCTACACTACAGTGTAGATACAACCCAGCTGTAGCTACACTGCAGTGTAGCTACAACCCAGCTGTAGCTACACTACAGTGTAGATACAACCCAGTGTAGCTACACTGCAGTGTAGCTACAACCCAGCTGTAGCTACACTGCAGTGTAGATACAACCCAGTGTAGCTACACTACAGTGTAGATACAACCCAGTGTAGCTACACTGCAGTGTAGCTACAACCCAGCTGTAGCTACACTACAGTGTAGATACAACCCAGTGTAGCTACACTACAGTGTAGATACAACCCAGTGTAGCTACACTACAGTGTAGATACAACCCAGTGTAGCTACACTGCAGTGTAGATACAACCCAGTGTAGCTACACTGCAGTGTAGATACAACCCAGTGTAGCTACACTACAGTGTAGATACAACCCAGTGTAGCTACACTGCAGTGTAGCTACAACCCAGCTGTAGCTACACTACAGTGTAGATACAACCCAGTGTAGCTACACTACAGTGTAGATACAACCCAGTGTAGCTACACTGCAGTGTAGATACAACCCAGTGTAGCTACACTACAGTGTAGATACACTGGGTTGTATCTACACTACAGTGTAGATACAACCCAGTGTAGCTACACTACAGTGTAGATACAACCCAGTGTAGCTACACTACAGTGTAGATACAACCCAGTGTAGCTACACTACAGTGTAGATACAACCCAGTGTAGCTACACTGCAGTGTAGATACAACCCAGTGTAGCTACACTGCAGTGTAGATACAACCCAGTGTAGCTACACTACAGTGTAGATACAACCCAGTGTAGCTACACTGCAGTGTAGCTACAACCCAGCTGTAGCTACACTACAGTGTAGATACAACCCAGTGTAGCTACACTACAGTGTAGATACAACCCAGTGTAGCTACACTACAGTGTAGATACAACCCAGTGTAGCTACACTGCAGTGTAGATACAACCCAGTGTAGCTACACTGCAGTGTAGATACAACCCAGTGTAGCTACACTACAGTGTAGATACAACCCAGTGTAGCTACACTGCAGTGTAGCTACAACCCAGCTGTAGCTACACTACAGTGTAGATACAACCCAGTGTAGCTACACTGCAGTGTAGCTACAACCCAGCTGTAGCTACACTGCAGTGTAGATACAACCCAGTGTAGCTACACTACAGTGTAGATACAACCCAGTGTAGCTACACTGCAGTGTAGCTACAACCCAGCTGTAGCTACACTACAGTGTAGATACAACCCAGTGTAGCTACACTACAGTGTAGATACAACCCAGTGTAGCTACACTGCAGTGTAGATACAACCCAGTGTAGCTACACTGCAATGTAGATACAACACAGGTGTAGCTACAACCCAGTGTAGCTACACTGCAGTGTAGATACAACACAGGTGTAGCTACAACCCAGCTGTAGCTACACAGCAGTGTAGATACAACCCAGTGTAGCTACACTGCAGTGTAGATACAACCCAGTGTAGCTACACTGCAGTGTAGATACAACCCAGTGTAGCTACACTGCAGTGTAGATACAAGTCTCTTTGGATAAAAGTGTCTGCTAAATTGAAACAGAAGTATTCAAAACTCAATGGTTAACGGTGGATTCAGTAAAAGAAATAATGTTGAAGGTTGATGTGTTAGTACCGGCTTTGGAGGAAGATGGCACAGGCATGTTGGGACGGTGTGCCACCCTCTTCCTCTCCCCTGCCAAGCTGGAGCTTGGGGAGGCTAAGGAGGTCCTGACTCCGGGGGTCCTGACTCCGGGGCTTCTGACAGATGTGCTCTTGACTGCGGCGGCCAGCTGCGTGGCCTGCTGCTGGGCCATCTGTAGCCGCTGGTAGCAGATCTCCTGCGCCGTGGGCCGGCGGTACGGCCGCACCGCCGGCTGGACCTCGGCCTGTTGGAGAAAGTCCCCCGCGTTACAGAAGCCTTCTGTTCCTTTCATGTCCTTTCAGAAGGCGCAGTGTGGAGCTTTGAATGGCATCTAGCAGTGAGGTTGCAGATTGCCACCAACTGATGGTCTTTTGATGAAAACATTGTTAAATTGATCAATAATTGGGAACACTTTTCAATAAGGGTAAAATAATTAACCATTAACATTAGTTAATGCATTAATAAGCATTAACTAACAATTAACTAGCCGTTAAATGATAGTTAACTAATGGTCAAATTATAATTTACTATTGGTGTTCATGTTTACTAATGGTGATGATGTTTACTATGGTATTAATGTTATATATATACAATACAACTAAGGACCTGGATTCTTCAGGACAGGCTTTTGACAATAAAAGCCAATATCATGATGATGATTTCAATGTATTCTATTGTTCCATTTGAGTGAAACAAATAGAAACCAAGCACTTGGTTCCAATACAAGTTACAAGGGTATTCCTAATATATACCTGGATCAATGAAATCTGGAAGTAGTAATATCCTGCTTACGCTTCCTTTGACAGCAAAATGGGAAACTCTCTTCTTCTGGCCGGGGACGAGAGTGGTTAAAGTGCTCTCATTGCATTCCTCCTCCTCTTCCGAATCTCGGCATGGCTAGGAGAAGAAGAGCACGTTCAACTCTTACTACAGAATACAGAATGTTGGCAAAACAATACCCAACACGAGAATAAAGACGGTCTATATCACTGAGGGTGAAATGAAACACAATACAGGATATGACACTGAAGGGTAATAGAGTGAAACTCCAGTAAACAGTTCCTGTTCACTGTTTTCATGCTCTGGGTTTACAGGAAATGAACAGGCTACGAGAAGGTGGGTTTGATTGAATGACACAGTGAGTGTGTTTGATTGTCACGGTGTGTCAAACAGGTGATGTCATTCCTACTCATCTAAATCACACAATGACAAGGGCGTTATTAGCAAAGTTAGTTATTAGTTATTGTCAGAGCCTACATTAACTTTAAATAAAAAGTTACCATAACTGGAGACGCGTCTAATTAGACTGCTGTTGAAACATTACATCAACGTTATGAATGGTTTTAGACATCCCTTTTAAACACTTACATTTAGTTATGTAATAGAGGTTGCAATGTTTTCTTTTGCATTTCACCACCATTCAAAGTTCAGACCTTTGCAGAAAATGTGCGGTGTACATTTGAAATTCAGGAAATAGTTTTAGAATGCATTTTATGATAGATTGTCAGAATAAGTCTTGGGTTTTATTATTTACTTTACTGGGTAGCAAGGCCTGCAAAGTAAATACCTTTACCAGAATACCTGATACACAACGGAATTTGGAGGCAGAAAAGAAGCCAGTCTTAATCATGGCGATCATTATCCCCCAATGAAGTGTATTTGTATTCTTTATTGTTTCCTGATTCATCAAAACCAACTACATTCCTGTGCTGCAGCTAGTCCCATAAATGTCCCCCCATCTCAGATGGGAGAAGGTAGAGCCCTCAAACACACACAGGATATAACTCTTCAAACCAAGACCCTTTTTGCTAGCCCATTCTGTGCCACTGCAAAGTTGAAAGAAAATGTCAATACCTGTTTAGCCTGCCTTCCCTTGTCTTCTTTCTTGACATCTTTGGATTCGTTGAAGATCCTCAAACACTCCTCCATCGGATCAGAGTCAAAGTCCATGTCCCCCTGGAGGACGGACAAGTCCACCCCGCAGAAGTCCATCTCAGCCTGGCCGTCCTCCATACTCAGGTCCCCCCCCTCCTCCTCTGAGGAAGGGGGCTGAGCCTTCTGATGCCCTGGCTGCGTGAGGACACGCCGTCTCTTCAGCGCATGGGCCGACTTCCTCACCAGCACCTCGTCCCCCTCGTCCTCCTCGTCCCCCTCGGGGCTCTCGTCGCCAAACAGATCGGCGTGGCTAAGGCTTGGCGTTCGCCGTTTGTCCTTCACTTTTCTGGCCTCCAGGGGTTGGCTTTTGCTCTTGGCCTTATGGCTGTCAGAGCCACTCTTACCATTGCCGCTGTTAGAAGTGCTTTTGCTGCTGCTACTGGAACTCTTCTTACTGTTCTTGCTCACGTCATTTAGCCTCTTGCTGATCTCCTGTTTGCCATTTTTATGCTGGTGATCCTTGTGCTTGTCAGACACTTTGGCCTTTTTGCTTTCCTCGACACCGTTTTCACAACCCTTTGCTCGCTCTTTACTTGAATCCCCCTTGACCTTCTCCACAGCCTTATGTTTCCCCACATCTTTGAGTTCTCTGGGTACTTTATTACTCGCCTCCTTCACCTTACTCTTGTCCTCTTTCTTTCTCTGACTTTGGCCGTCCTTCACACATTCACTGCTGGACTCCTTCACCTCACTCTTGTCCTCTTTCTTTCTCTGACTTTGGCCGTCCTTCTTCACACATTCACTGCTGGACTCCTTCACCTCACTCTTCTCCTTACTGCCGGCTGCCTTGGTTGTCTTTTCTCCTTTCAAAGCCTTTTCAGATACGCCCTTTTTGCTGTGACTGGCTTTGGCTGCCGACCTCTCTTTCTCCACGCTGTCCTTTTGGCGACAGGACTCCCAACCATCGGCCTCCCCAGCTGTGTGCTCCTTTACCTTCTCTCCACCCCTCTGCAGGGGTGAGGTCACCAGAGCCTTCGCGGTGTCCCTCCTCCCAATAGCATTCCCAGCGGTCCCAGCACTGCCGCCTCTCCTCTTCAGTCGGTTGAGGGAAGTGGGTCGATACTCGGTTCCGGAGCTTTCCTCGTCAGTATCTGAACATGTGTACTTCTGTGTGTTCGTGCTCTCCTGGCGCGGTCTCTTGGCTGTTGGCACGTACTCCTTGTCTGTCGACGACCTCCCTGCTTTTGCTTGTTTACATGTTCTGTTTGCCTCTTCCTTCCTCTCCTCCTTTTTGTGCTTTACAGCAATTCTTGCAGAGTAGTTTGAAAGTGGGTCATATTCCATATCTGTAGATGGCTTGGAATTGTCCAGAGTGTATTTCACCTTGGAGGTGTTATTTGAATACATAGGGCTAGGGAGAGAAGGAGCCTTCGTGGGTTGTGTCCGTGGGGCAGGTTTTTTCATCAAAGTGGGAACATATTCCATGGAGTTGGCACTGCTCCCCTTAATGTCTGAATCCAATGTGTATTTGCTACAGCAAGGGGTTGGGTTGTATTCTGATGAGGTCATTTGATAACTCCCAGGGTCATAGGCCAAATGAGAGGTCACTGCTTTGGGAATGGGTTTTCTAACAGCTTCCACTATAGGCAAGCTTGTGTTGGATGTGGGCTCATACTCGTCTCCCATCCGAGAAAGTTTCCTCTTCTCTCGCTCCACTTCATTTTGGACCTCTTTGATGGCCTGGTTGACAAGCTCCAGAGCACCAGTGAGATCCCCCGACTCCCCATCCTGCTGCTCTTTATGTGGCACAACCTCTGGGTTGAAAGGATCATACGCTTGCTCTGAACAATAAACAGAAAAAACACGTGAACAGGTTTTAAAGACGAATGCAATGTAATACAAGCAAAGCTACTGCCGCCATTGAGTTCGGGACATGGAAATGGAACATAAAAACACAGGAAGCGTGAAGAGGATAACATAATGCATAATTTAGCTTTTGAAGGTTAATACAAATAGACAATAGTGATTGTATGCACCTTTTTGCTTGGAGTCAAGTTCTCTCTGCTTTCTACTATCGACTGCGGTTCCATAAGACGCTCGTCTCTGTTTGCTATGCCTGAAGTGACAGTATGGTCTGTTGCACCCATTTTTGTCGCCTTTGACGTCGGTATAGTCTGTGTGAAACGGACAATCTATCCCTCGGAAAAACCCGGTTGATCTCAGCATGATCTCCGAATAGTTTTCTCATACCCGCATGTCACCGTTCAACTCGGTTTCGTAGTACTTTAAGATGAAGAACAAACGGAACAAGGCTACTAGCAGCAGAACAATAACAAGGTCCCTACGGCGCCATATTGGATGGTCGGGGAAATTTGTCGCGAGACGCCCCACGTGTCGCACTCGTCTACGTCATTTTGAATAACCACGCCCCCGTTGGCGCGCGCAGACGTCCCCTTGCTACTGCTATGGTAAGCTAAGATTACATAGACAACCGATACAAATAATGCATATGCTAGACATTTTTAGTCACGTTAACCCGTTTATCTCCTAGGACCGCGGCAACCAAAAGGAGCGGGAGTCAGTGACAGGCACGCCTCGCGGACAGCATGGCTTGTAGCACAATAACTGTCTCAATGGCGATGGTTTATTCATAAGTCACACATTTCGTCGTGAGCTCATTAGGCGACGCCAACTCAACTTAAAACGTTTGCCTTTTATAGGCTACGGCAATGAAAAAACGAGGCAGATGTTAAACCCTTTATTTCACAGGTATCCAAGCGACAGCACTGGCGATCCCCCGGGAGACTAACTCGACACATCTGGAAGAAAACACGGAGAGAGACTGAGCAGCATAGGTGTTAAACATCCAAGAGCTCCGCACAGACCGATAACCCGTGGCGCTCCTCCAGGGCCGGGCCACCGTTCCGGGACTCCAGGGCCTGCCACCGGCCCGGGACTCCAGGGCCTGCCACCGGCCCGGGACTCCAGGGCCTGCCACCGGCCCGGGACTCCAGGGCCTGCCACCGGCCCGGGACTCCAGGGCCTGCCACCGGCCCGGGACTCCAGGGCTGCGCTACGTTTCAGTAGGGCCGCTTATGCTGAGTCCCTACTACTGTAGAGATAGAAAACCGTAAATAAACACCATTTACTGCAAAAGTTACCTTAGGATTTTGTAAACCTAAACTTTCCGTGTAGCTAGGACTTGAGTTTAAAAAATAATGCTAAACAGTAACACCCATGCGGTTATCCATTCGATTTCTTTCCAAAGCTGTGTGTTTTGTGAATGGCGATCAGGTCCCAAATATTCAAAGAAAAATGACAACAGTAGGCCAGTCAGTATAGTGCCGGTTCCCATTATGCCATGCATGTAAAACACATTTAAAGGAAATTAAAGCCATTGCGAATCATTTCCACGACCTACCTTCAGCAGTTCACATTACCCGAAACCCGCACAATGAAACGAATCGCGCTTATATTCACTGCTAGGCACGTGATGCAATTAGCGAGCAGCAATGAGAAATGACCATCAATTAAGCTTTATGAAGTTCCATAGGTTGCTTTCAATTGCTTCTCTTTTCAATTTAGCAAGATAAGTGAATTGCGAATACAAATTATTCAAAACTTGAGCAAAATGTGGATAATGATTGAGAGATTCTGACATTCACGATGTAGGTAGGTCTACTTTTCATTTGAAGGAAAATAATATCATTTAAAACTTGGTAACCGTCCTGGCATAGCATCCTTTGAGAAAACAAATACTACGCTATTATCAGCATATGGACTGTAGTAATTAATAATAATAAAAACAAGTAAGTAGACCTAATGTTTGAAATTGACTGTTCATTGGAAGCCTCATTGCAATTGCTATCTCAACGACTAGATATTGCCATAGATCCCTTGAGTCTGTCCACTAATGGTAATGGTTTCACCTGTGTTTATTAATTAATTTTGTACAATGATTCAAAACTTTGACCCAAATTAAGTTGATAGTTAATTGATTGATGCAACACATGCCTCCAAAGGCATGTGCTTGGTAATGAACATGACCTGAAAAACTATGAAGAAGATCCCAGGAATGCTGTAGGGATATGCACAGAGTGACTAATTGATTTAAAAAGAGTCCAATTATTATTAACTAAATAATTACACGTAAAAGTACTGTATAGTCATCATCAAAGTTGAGATAATAAGAAATAAATATAAAAGATTAAGCCACACGACTGGAATATAAATGGCTACTATTATCAATATGGTTATGAAAGGTTTTTTTGTGTAGCCCAGTCAGAAACTGGCAATGAAAACACTAGAGTTTCCCCTCAGGGGAAAGTGTGTTTCCTCAGGGAAACTCTTGGCTGTCCCAGTCAGCCAAGAGTGCACACAAGTTGGCTCATCCACATTTTCTGTTAACACACGTACAGAAGATAAAACGATTGCTGAGTTACAGGAAGCCCAGATCTTAAGGATATGCCAAGATGTATTAAAACAAGCAAAAACATTAAGAAAAAAAGAGGCGGGACTCAGGAACCCAGAATGATCAGCGTCATCTTTAAAAGCTGCTTAGGGCTATATGGTTGGAATGAGCCAAAATACATCAACTTTATTCATCCCAAACCTGGGCATTTCACTTGGTACAGAAGCACAGGAGTCAAAAGTAGAGGGAAATAGTTATTAGGTTATCAATAAAAAAAACTACATTTAATAGAAGAAAAGAAAATGATAAAAACGAAGCAACTTTGACCGATATTTAAAATGCATGCAAATATAAATGAAACCTCAGATAATTAGTTATTATCCCCGGTGAGTGACTGCATGTGCTAGAGATACTGAACAATGGTACTGTTAGTAGCAGGCCTAGGAACTGCAGAACCAGCAGCGAGAGTACATTCTCTGTACAAATGAGGAACTCTGGCTGTGTTGACTCACCAGACTTATAGGACAATCTGTAGGGTTATGAAATAACTGCCTATGCATGTTCGAAAAAATCCCTCACTGTCTACTCTGAATAGGATATTTGTAGAAGAGATTTGGAGTAAGTTTTTTGTTTTGCACTAAAGCGCAAACATTTTTGTTATTAACATTATATAAAAAATATCATAGAACATATAATAGAACCAGTGACTTACAGAACAACACTTATCTATTTGTTCCTTAATTGTACTTGGAGTGTTTACCAATACTTGCGTACCAACCCCGTTGCTAAATTAAATCATAACAAATGCAAACTCGGGCCTAAGACAGGGCCCAACCAAACCTATACATTAAGGCTGCAGCTCAGCACTGTCAGATGCATGTGTATCCATAATAATCATAGATAACTATCCCCTTCTCTAAAGAAGAAAGTCCACCTGTCTTCGCTTTCTCATAGAGATCCCATCTCAATGTACGGATCAAATCATTTGAGCGTGGTGTTTACTGCTCGGCTGTAATTCCGTGCACCGTCACTAGAGGGCAGGATAGAGCCCTTGTTAGAAGCGGCTTTCTCTGATGAGGTTGTCAAAGAGCTTGTTACTGTGACATCAAGCAATATTCTCCTTGAAGGCTCAGTGTACAAAGTACATTTAAATAGCTAACTTTACACAGACCTTAAAGCCAACACCTTTGTACACTTTGGACTCCCTTATATTTCAACAAATGGACAGCTGTCCCTTTCTCTTTAGTAAAATATAGCTGACAAGAGAAGTCATGTTTTTTTCAGGATAAAGAAAACACACACCAGCCAACATGTAGCAGGGAGGTGCCAGGAGTTGCCTCTCGTGTGCGGTGTTCAACGTGATTTCCCAGGAGGCCTGCGGTGCTAATGGTGAGGGCCGTGTGAGTGGCCCTGAGCCCTAGCGGCTGAAGCAATATTTACTCTCACAGTCCTGGACTTTGTCATCGTCCGCTGACGTCTCCAAAACGTCAATGCGAGCCCCACACTGGAGCAGTCCTCAGCCGTTTAGACCAGCGATGATCCCTTAAGGGCTTCGGAGTGTGGCTCACTGTGGCACTTTCACCTCCGCTACACACCTTTCTAAACCTTACCTTTTATGAGTCACAACGTCAGAACCACACGTCGCGGGTCTCAAACCAGCAACCCCAGGATTAGCTGGAAGGCATTACAATGACTGAGCCAAATTAGTGCATCTCTGCTACACTTGCAGTATACAAGTATCAATTTGGTATATCACAGAATTTGATAATGGTGTGTTCTTTAAGTCCTCAAGTCATTGGTCATATCAATGTTGATGTTTTATGACACATTTATGATAAACAAATACAGTGAATAATTGTTGAGTTGGCAAATTATAAACATTCTCAATTCCTTTAAATGGTTGACGTTTTACTCTTTTTACAAGTAATTTCTTCCTTTTTGAAGCTCTATGAATGGGTTACAATGGTGCTATATAAATAAACGCCCTACGACGACAAACGGTGCGTTTATGACCCAAGTCAGTCCCACGTTACACCAATAGGTGGCGCTAAAGATTAAATTGAGCAAGCTTGTCTTGCGCCACATTCATATATATTTACATTTATTGTAAGTGAAGCCTTGAATTCATCAATTGACTAGGTGGTTATCTGTCGCTTTGACTGAAAAAGTTTAGTCCGCTACAGTCTGTTGTGATTGTGTCTCATCCTCTTCAAATCGCAACAGGATGTTCCGTCATGATATCTTTATTTATGATTGTGGCGTTTACGTTTGTGAGCATTTTGTTGATCATTCTTTTCTATGCTTGTTGCCTGCAGAACAAGTTAGGCCTACGTACCAGGAGTATCACGTCGTGTTTAAATATATCGCAAGAGATACATGCAATTTGTAGTCTGAACCGGAAACTCATGTAACCCTTCTTGATATGGCCACATAGGCCATTATGCATTTAGAATGAGATCCCTTCTTGGTATGCATTTAGAATGAGATCCCTTCTTGGTATGCATTTAGAATGAGATCCCTTCTTGGTATGGCCACATAGGCCATTATGCATTTAGAATGAGATCACATCTCGGAGTAGACGTGACAGAAGGCAGATCTTCCAGCTGGTTGCGTCAGTCTTGTGAGAACAGGCCCATCTGCCCTCACAGCCAAGGTGACGACATTACTGTTTACCTACAGTCTAGGCTAAAAGGCATCGTAAGGTCAGTGATTTTAAGGCTGATTATTTCACCTTTTGAAAAACATTAAGATGGTAAATATGAAACCAGTGATGCGAGTGACTGCATGAACCAGATACCACCTGGGACAGTTTTTGCATTTGGAGCGAAGACAAAACAAAGAAACTCGTGGTTCAAAGAATTTTTTATTGCATTTTTTGTAGAAAACCATACAAAATTCTGTAGCAACAGTCAAATGTTGCTTTGAGTGAACTGCAATCATTCGCATGGTACAGTAAAGTGCGTATTTCGAATCAAAACGTTCCTATCCGGAGGATGTATTTACATTATTTTTCAGTGACTATGGGCTCTGGGTAGATCACATCAAAAAATAAGAACTACGTATCTGACCTCTGCATGTCTGACTCAATGTCTCAATTTATCACTGGGGAAGCCTTTGGGCTACATTCAAACGGTGGAGGTCTTAATTGGCCGTTTGTTACAAAAAAAGTGTATATATATACATACATATATAAACACGCATGAGCTGAGGGGATCTTTTATCCTCTACTCAATAAAAGGCAGTTCAAAGTTACTGCAAATTACCGCCAAGTAGAAATGGTCAAGACCAACGAAAACTCCCATAACCAAAAAAGGATATCAGAGTATGGCTGACTTCTGTGCATTTCTGAGAATCAGACACCTGAAAATGTAGGTAGAAACTTGTCAATCAAGGGAAGAGAAAGGCAGAAATACTGAATTGTACCCATAGAATACCTTACTCACCCTAATGCATTTTCTTTTTAGAGATTATTGGTTGCAAAGTACTGTGACTGCAAACACAAATTCAAGTAAGTCTTACTATAAGACATAACACCCCATAATGATGCACATAGACTTCTCCCCCTCCCCCCCAAAAGAAATATTACAATCAGTGTCCTGTTATCAGCACAATGGGTCTAATGACACCAAGACCGTACCGCACACAGCAGGGCTGCAACATGACCGATGCCTACGTTCTGCCACTCTATCCTGATGTTCCCCTCTTTGGTGACTGGGTTAGCTAACCCTAACCCAGTCCACCCATGCAGACTGCCCAGGTCATGACTGATATTCCCCTCTTTGGTGACTGGGTTAGCTAACCCTAACCCAGTCCACCCATGCAGACTGCCCAGGTCATGACCGACCAGTGCCTACGTTCTGCCACTCTATCCCGATGTTCCCCTCTTTGGTGACTGGCTACAGCGTCTCTGGGAGCCTCTGGAAACCCCATGACATTTAAACCTCAGAAAGAATCAACCTTCTTCTGAACAAACCGATTGCCAACAAGTTAGCATACAAAAAGTTATAACAAAAATTAAGAATATAAAAATAAAAATAAAGCCTTCCCTGGGCTGAACCGCTCCAGATTAACTAAAGCCTAATTTATCACCTCCACATACTCTAAACTTTGAAAAACCAAACAAGAAAAAAAAATAAGATTCTTAAAAAGAGGAAAAAACGTGTTCAACCTGAACATAAACAGCACCTGCATGAGAATTACCATGGAAACTAAAAAAGTATCACTGCCATACCAAAGAAAAGTGTGTGGCATTGAGTTTTCGAAACATGAAAAACAAAAGTAAGCTTATCAATACAGCTATATATCCTTGGAAGACTTAGTACTTTTTGATTTTCCTGGAATGTCTTTCCATTTTAGATTTAGTTATAACAAAAAAAAAAAAGATATAACCTTATATGCCCATTTTAATAATTTGCACTGAAGATGGATCCATGGCATTAAGGAAAGGGGTGAGACGTCGAAGAGGACAAAAGGCTAAACCCCCGGTTGAAAAAGAGACCCTGAAAACATCTTCCATCCCCTGCTTTTTACAGAGGGTATAACCTTTGCAACCAAATGTTTAAGCATACGTGTACATATACTGACTGGTCTGTTGATAAGGAAAAATATAAGAATCACAAATACAGGCAGACATCACTTGCAGTTATGCAATAACTGGCGAGGAAGAACTAAAACAAGGGAGGTAATCGGTCAGCCATTGGACTCTTGTTTACGTCATGGCCATGTGTCAAAACATTTAAGGTACTCCAGAGAAGAAGAAAACCTGCCTGGTGGTTCAGTATGCATGTCAGGAAGAGGGGCTGCTGGTAGACTTGATTGAAACAAACTGCACTGACTGGTGCAGCAGTACGTCATGGTTGGCTGGATACATAGACACGGTCACCAGAGCATTCCCCACCCCCTTTGAACCCTCAACCAAGGAGTTCTTCTGCAAGCCTTCATCCATTTAACCCACAGAATATCACACCAAGTGCACAAATAGTGTCTGCGTTGAGCACAACTGATTATTTACCATTGTCTAAATGTCGAAGCCTTAGATGAGCCCTAATAAGCAGGTTGCTACCCAGCTGCAAACTGGGATCAGACTTCAAAGCGTCACATGCCTGAGAGATGATCTACACACCTGGTCATGCAGAACAGTGTCGAACCACTCTGCAAACCAGTGCATCAGACGCTCATGTACAGGGATACGTTTGCAGAATCTTTTCCCTACTCTGCTTCTGGATAGGAATATGCCTAAACTAAGGCTTCAACCTTTACATCAACCCCCTGAAAAAAAAAAAAAAAAAAGTGCAGACCTTGCATGGGCAATTTGTGCAATTAAATGAAAAGCACAGAAGACAGTAGAGCACTTAACAGCTCCAGCTCTACAGTTTAAGTGGACTAAAGAATAGGCTGTAAGGAAGCCATCTTAGTTTTGAGACTTACAGAATATGTTTTACGAATGCCCCGAGCCAGCCATGCCCCCGCGCAACAGACCGCACCAGGCAGGTCAGCATCGGAGTACAGCCCTTCAAGCTCCACCATGCAATCCTTCTACACAGAAAGAGCCTTCATCTTACATATTGCATATAAGCCTGTACGCATGTGCACTTGGGCCACTGACGCATAGACATACAGGCAGAGAACCTTCCGGATAACTTAATTCACAGTGGATCCAGTTGTAACGTGTGGAAGCAGCACAACATGTCCTTTGGTGTCTTGGTTGTAAAGAAATGCGTTTCAATTTCTTCTGAAGTGTGTGAAGAAAATAAAACTAACTTAGGATAAAAACTCAAAACCTCCTCTACTTTAACCCAAACACTTAGCCGGCCCTCCACAGCAACCTGGGCATGCATACCAACATGTATCTGCCGTGTGCTTGCCCTGGGCAGATGTGCTTTCTGTGTGCTGCCGAAAAGCAGAAGGCATTTAGAGAAGAGCTGTGGGCAACAGTCTTCATGTACAGCAAGGCTAGAGCCTGAAGGACTAAAGGGACCACGGCTACCTAGAAGGGGCCAGACTCTTCAGAGGGAGCCTTATACAAGAGTTGTCTTCGATCCAGATCAGAGTCCAAAACAACAGCAAGGAGGTTGGGAGGTCGGCGGTCAGGCACAGTCTCCCATGATGACCAGTGGCGCCAGCAGCTGGCGCAGCTCTGCTGCGGAGACGGGCCCTGTCTTGGGCTGGCCGTCCCTCTGCCTGCGTCTGGCCAGTTTGGAGTTGGACGGAGGGAAGAGGGGCATGCCGTTGGTGGTGATGACCAGCGGAACCTCCTGCAGCTGCTGCTCCTCCTCCTCCTCCATGCCATCCTGCTCGGCCAGCTGCCGGTTCATGGCCATGGCCTGGCCGGCAAAGAAGGTCAGGTCCCGCGCTCTGCTGGTCCTGGGGAACAAAAGACAAAGCGATGGGTCAATGAAATAAGAACGCAAACAACATTAATACAAGTTTAAAAAGCTGATATTTTGTTAGCCAACCAAAGATCTTACCTTTGATGCAAGATGGATGTAGGCAGCGTGTCCGAGGCACCCTAAATAACAAAAGGTTCAGGCCATTGTTAGACACAGGCATTACATGTCCCATTGCTTCCACCAACCACGTACACCGCTGAGCAGCTTGACCTACCCCTCGGACCCAGGGGTGCCGCAACACCTGGCTGGCACTCAGGCGGTTTTTGGCATCCCGCACCAGAAGTTTGGAAATGAGGTCTTTGGCACTTGAAGATATGTGAGCCCATTCTTTCTCAGGAAACACATACTTTCCCTCCTGGATACTCTCAAATAAGGTGTTCTGGAAACAAAGACAACGTGCTTACCATTACACCCTGAGATAAAGAGATATGTGGTTAGAGTTTCAACTTGGCCTGGTATCCTTCACAAAGATCAGGTTTAACCGAGACAAGGGGCTCAGGAAAGTACAGCTAGGCAACTCGTCCTACCTGACAGGTGTGACAGGGCTCTCCCAGCTCCCAGCCACATCCGCCCCCACATCGCCCCACGAAGGGCGGGTAGCCACTCAGCATGATGTAGAGGATCACTCCAAGGCTCCACAGGTCACAGCGCTTGTCATAGATGGTGGCCTCCTCGCTGAAGGCCTCCACCACCTCGGGTGCCATGTACTCTGCAGAGCCACACTGCACAAAACACACACGCATCAGCCTTGAGCATGACCAGAAATAAATGCATGCAGCAACAGCTGACACCAGGCCGCTGGTTTGTCTTGAGAAAGGCCTGCAGTACAATACAATGGAGCATGCTGGAGGGAAAACAAGCGGGGACTGGCTACTCCATGAACCCTTTTGTTCTCTAGCCTGCTGGCCAAAAAAAACAAAAAACAGCTGATGCCTCACGTGCTTCAATACAGAAGCAAACTGGGAGACAAGGGTCCGCCTGTGGAAGCTACCTTGTGGTTCTACAGAACTGGGCCATCAGCTCCATTTACAGGCTAGGACACGCATGCTGTTCAAGGGAGGGCCACACCAACAAAGTAGAATGATCTGTTGTGTAAAGCTGCAATGCTACTCTTAACATCCCTCCCACAGTGAAAACTAAGCACGAGCATAATCATAATGTACAGCTCCCCGCCCAGGCTGAGGAAGGGAGGGCTCCAGTATTTATAGAGGCTTGCTACAGCGGGTAGGCGGCGGTAGGGAGAGAGTAAGAGCTGCTTGTTGTGACCGCTTAGCTTCCTGTGGAGCGGAGTGCTGGGAAGAGATCTGAAAGCACCTAGTGGTTTCCTACTTCACTACAGAATTAGGGCAAAACGCAGGAGCTGGAAGGAGAGGCCTGGCATTGCTGCCAGAGACGAGCAGTCTGGTCCTGGTTACGTAACGAGAGAATAACACCAAATGCTGTCTTAACACAGAGGGGATAGGGGCTCATAAGTGGGTTACAAGTTCAGCAAGACGCCAATGAAGAGTTTTAATTGAGTCCTCCATCCTGCTTCAGGGTTATCCAAATATAAATCATATTTTCATAAAAAGGCCTACTGCCCTAAAACGCATTTCTACAATGCACGTGGATAAGGAATTTAACTTAATCTTAAGGAGTCGAGAAAAGGAGGATTACATGTCAACTTTATGTTGAATGAAAGGCATCTTTCAAAAATAAAGTCAAGCTGCTTAGTACTGCATTAAATGCAAACTTAGTTGGGTTTAGCATCATTACAAACCATCATCTGGTGAAGAAAACAAGTTGCTCCAGGCCTATAGGCTTCCTTCTAAGTGTGCTTGTTTACACAGAGCTCTCTGAGACCTAGCTGGCCCTCCTCCCATAGCCTTATGCAATACAACTTTGCACTAAAGGCATCTCGACACAGACAAAGCGTCCTCTGTCGAAGAGCAAGAAGCCCCACCCCCACGTCTCCACTGTGGCTGGGGGGGGGGGGGGGGGGGGGGCCACCACAGACTGCAGTCCCCCCACAGATTCAGGTCAAATGCTGCTCAACGGTCACCAACGCCCATCAGAATAACAAGAACAGACAGGGCAAGTTGATAGCTACTATCTATGCACCTCCAGGTTGTTGTTCTTCATAAAGTGGCCAAGACCAAAACAAAGACATAGTCCGTTTGGAGATAGCCTCCCATGGTCACTGATAAGGGCTGAGGACGACGCCCTGGTACTCCAGCTTCTGGGCTTATCGAACAAGAGGTTAACCGTACATGTCTATTGGGGGTGCAGTAACTGCTCCGTAAACAATCAGCCTCCTGGTCATCATTATACAAATGGCTGTAAGTCTCGGCTGGTCCACTCACTCCATGAGGGGTGGCATCAGTAAGGCCACCTGGGGACTTGGCCACAGACCATGTGATCAGACCACACAGTCACATGAGCTGATGACAAACGGACACACCTTTTCAGCTGCTCTGTCATCAGCCATGCAGCTGTACCTGAACCTATGCCACAAACCCCCACACAGAAAATGCCCTGCCCACAGTACCTCCCAGTTCAAGCTTCTACATGCTAGTAGCTGCCATAGCTAAATTAAAGGGTTTGTTTTCTCTCTGGCAGGGTTGTGTACATACTGAGTACTCAAGACATCCCTAGGAGACTTTTCCTAGAAAGTAAGCACACCGCCAGAAGCATTCCAAGCCCATAAAACCTGAAATATGTGGCCAATGGGAAAATAAAAAAACAGTTCCTCATAACATGGCACTATTGAACAACTGCTGGAATGAGAGTATGGAGGCCGGGGAGCGGGAACCTCCCAGCCGAGGTGAAATCTGATTAGATTGCATGTGATCATGGCGACGAAAACAAGAACAGGCGCATGTGCAGGATGGCTGTTCACTCCTCCCCTTAGCCCCTCCTGCTGCTGCAGCCAATCACAGCGCAGTTGCTAGGTAATGGGCAAAGACTACAGCGCTAGAACAAGCTTGCATTCCCTTTGTATACGGAGCACAAAAGGAAAGACTTCCACGAGTTTGGTCAGGGCCAGTAGGAGAGAACTCTAGGCAGAGCGCATGGTTTGGTCAGGGCCAGTAGGAGAGAACTCTAGGCAGAGCGCATGGTTTGGTCAGGGCCAGTAGTAGAGAACTCTAGGCAGAGCGCATGGTTTGGTCAGGGCCAGTAGTAGAGAACTCTAGGCAGAGCGCATGGTTTGGTAGTTATTTTTTGCCTCTTTGTGGATTGATAGCACCAGGGGAGGAGTCTATGGCAAGCGTTTGTATGTTTATGTTCTGCTCAATGTTCCAAGGACAAGGGCCCTTTACTTCCTCATAGAGGACATGGCCTTGTGATAGGGCACAATGTGTTCCTTTTGAACATATCCGGGTTCTCTCGGCATGTTGAAATGCTAGTTTCTGCAGATTTTGTGGGCTGGGTGGAAGTGGTTAATCTTCTAGTCATAACATGAATACAAAAAGTATTGACTTTGAAACACCTTTCATAACATTCCAAGTCAGTGTTTAGGTGACAAAACCCTTCAAGTTTCCCCCGACCCAATTCAGGATCCTCGCAGCTTCTAGCTAAAAGAGATTGGGTTACCATTTTGGGCCTTGCCCACGTTCTCTGCAGCTCTGCAAGTAATTGGCGTCACCTGCTCCAATCCATCTTTCCAGACAGCTCAAAATCACCCACCTCCCCATCGCCCATAACTACTAACGTGTTTACTTTAGCACGTGTCAGAAGCATGCCTTTTGAGTTCACGGCAGTCATGTCTGCCATACACCTTTGGGTTCTACTGGGAAGGGTCCCGAGAGCTTTTTGGTGTCGCAGAGGGTTGTACAGTCCTAATCTCCGCCCACCCACCCCCACTTAATTGGCTCAGCATTTTTCAACTGATAGCTAACAGGTAACAGGACGTGGACATTGGACTGCGATCTACCCCAGAATGGTTGATAAGCACATGTGCTGTGAAGCAGAAACTACAACCTGCCTAATACACCGGTTATGCTTTTAATGACGCCAGAGAAATGGGACCGAAAGTAGTTCCTCACCTGTACTGCTAGACCATGACACCAATAGGCAAGCTGCCATTCAACATGCATGAGCAAACACAGACCGGCACCTTGAGGCAAGGATTACCATTTCACCCTCTTTCTTCCTCAGACAGTTTTTACCATTTATACATTTAATGTATGCATTTGTAAAAGGCCTTTAGGGTGAAGTTAAAGTTAAGACTATAAGCACGCATACTTCCAGTTAAGAGAAGAAGAAGTTAAAGCAAGACCATAAGTATGCATACTTCCAGTTAAGAGAAGAAGTTAAAGCAAGTCTATAAAGCATGCATACTTCCAGTTAAGAGAAGTTAAAGCAAGACTATAAAGCATGCATACTTCCAGTTAAGAGAAGTTAAAGCAAGACTATAAAGCATGCATACTTCCAGTTAAGAAAATAAGTCAAAGCAAGACTATAAAGCATGCATACTTCCAGTTAAGAGAAGTTAAAGCAAGACTATACAGCATGCATACTTCCAGTTAAGAAAATAAGTCAAAGCAAGACTATAAAGCATGCATACTTCCAGTTAAGAGAAGAAGTTAAGTAAGACCATAAGCATACTTACAGGAGTGAGGAGCTCCGGGGTAGAGATAGGTGAGCTGTCACTGTTCAGCTTTATTCCACTTCCCAGGTCAAAGTCACAGATCTTGACTGGGGAGATCTGGCCATGGCAAGAAGCAAAAATAAGGATATTAATGGTTCATATTAAATACCATGACGCAGATGAATAACTCCCGATAGATATTCTTATCCTGCAATATTGCTGAACTTCTGATTATGCCCTTTGAATATGCCTTGACAGGCCAGGAGGCAGGAGGCTCACCTTGTCAGCATGCTCACACAGGATGTTTTCAGGTTTCAGGTCCCTGTGCGCCATGCCTATGGGGGGGAAAGGAGCATTAAACATCAGCTAGGTGTTGGGAGCTTTTTAGCAATTTGCCAGGTGGTACGACATGAGAAATAAGTTACCTTTGTTATGCAGGAAATCCAGAGCACTAGCAATGTCCTGCACTACAACGCTTGCTTCCTGCTCACTGAAGTGCCTTCTCTTGTGAATTTGAGCCAGGACAGACCCTTAAGAAATAATGATGCATACATTAAAAAAACACATCAATTTAAGGAACAGGTTGACCATTGAGTTATTGGTGGTTTCATCAACTCTCCATTTTACTCACTGCATCATCCAACGTCTTAAATAACAAAGCTGTACAACCACGGCAGCCAAGTTTAAACACATGCATGAGTTAAAGCATGTGTACCAACCTCCTCTCAGCTTCTCAAACACTAGGTAGAATTTGTCCTCCTCTTCAAAGAACTCCACCAGCTCCAGGATGTTTCTTTAAGAAAAGAAACACGTGATGATGGTACAACAACACTGAAGCCCTCTAGGAAAGTATGGCCCTGGATTGAGATGGTGGTGAAGGAGCGTACCTGTGACCCTGGCACTGGTAGAGCATCTCCACCTCGCGGAACACCCGGTTCCGGCTGTGTCCTGGACGCTTCTCAATAATCTGAGGGCGGAAACAAATCTATTGCTTAGACAAGAGCCTTCTAGGTGGACCGAGGGATCAAGAAGCTCAGTCTAAACCCTGTATCTTAACGATTTAGTGTTTTGACCATTAGTCATTAGTGCCCCATAAATGCCACAAAAAAAGCTGTCCTGCACCTTTGACACCAATGCAACGGTGGTTTAACCTACTTTTGAACTGTTTACCAAACAGTCAAAGGCCATAGTCGCCCCCACACCTTCCCCTCCTAAATATATACATGCGTAAACATTTTACATATCTATAGCACTCCAGATTCCACCTTCCAAATTGAAGTGGGATCTTAAGAGGAATTAACCAGCAACTCCAAGTCATTGATGACAACAACAATATATTCCAAATATAGCTGCCTGGGACTAATCCTCTGTGGGGCCTCAACAGGCGTGCATGATAGGCTGCCAAGAGAGACTGCTGACACCAAGGCAAAGGGCTTGAATTTTCCAGCCCCGGTTATTGTCTGCATGGAAGTGCATGCTCGTCTCTCTTCCTGCTAGCTGGATTACAGCTGCTATTGAACCCCGATGGGAGCATAGCACACTGTGTGTCTAGGATTAATGCACAGGCGAGGGGCCTCTGCACTATTCCAATCTGAGTCAGCAGCATATACGTGCCAATCAGCTCACTTTCTCCTGGTCAAACACACAAGGCCCCGCCTTCAGTTGAACAAAAGGCCTACGGGGTAAACAAACCGCCAGCAAAACAGAGCAGACTCGTACATTGCGGCGGATTGAGACTAGCCCCTGTGATATAACAATCTGGATACATGTCCCTTTGTCCCGCTTGCTTTGGCAGTAAGGGGGGGTTCCATTGTGTAACACAGGCACGTATATGTTGGGAGGGGGGGGGGGGGGGGGGTAAAGCAGATGCCCTGCACAGCCAGGCTCTGGAGGACCCGTCATGCTGCAGTTCTGTAAATCAATCTGGTCTTTCTAAAAACAAACCGGAGGAGCACTGACTAGAGAAGTTCCCTGCTAGTTCCTCATTGCATTTACAACCCAAGACAGACACTTGGCTTTTGTGTGTGCTCGTGTGTACGTGCAGACATCTGGCAAGAACAGTCTGAACCCCCATCTTGACCTAACTGACCTTGAGTAACCGCCTCTATCCCCCTCTCACTTAACTGGCCAATCCCCGGGCTCCAGCAACCCATGTCTAAGAAACCAATAACAAAAGGGAACAGTCCCTCCTTCTTTTAAATATACATTTGACACAAAACCCCCTCCCTTGAATAACAAACGCTACTGGGGGATATTTAACAATTATTGAAGTGTAAAAACAAACTAACCCTGTTCATGAACACTTGATCGACCTGATTAATGGAGAAAACGCTACATTCCATCAGGGGAAGGCATACCTCTCCCCTTTTTGCAGTCAAGTTTAGCGAGAAAGAAAGAAAGAAAGATTTCTCAATGCCCTCCAGCAAATGGAGAATGTGCAGAGACAGACGCCTTGAAACTCTCCGCCCACGTACAAAGGAAAGAAAGAACAGAGCAGTGTAAACACTCAGGGTCACAACCCAAAACCAGAGCCCTCCCCTTTCCAAATGGGGGTTTGTTTTGGCACAGCTGCCAGTACACAATGTTCCCCTGCTTGTAGGCCGCTGTAGCCAATGGGGAAAGAGAGATGGGGCGGATACCGGCCAAGAGCCACTCTGATTGGAGCACACCATGTGACAGGAAGTGTTTGCTAGCAGCAGTGAGACTGCATGAATAAAAAACAAACCGCATGTAGGAGTGGAGCAACAGAGGTGCACTTCTACAAAACACTTTGTACAGAACAAACTGCATATGCATCCCTATCACAGCCATATACACTTCCTGCAAGTGTGAACAAATAAATGAAGCAATGTTTGGGATTCGGTGCAAATGCTTCTGCCCAGAGTAAAACAAAGGGCCTACCTTGACTGCATATTCTTTATTGGTGATCAGGTTGACGCAGGTTTGCACCCTGGCATACGCCCCCTCTCCGAGGAGCTCCTCCTGCAGCCTATACACATCTGTGGAGCAAGACCACAGATTACAGTCGGCTCTTTAATCTGCATATGTGCTGCTGAGAAGAACAATACAAAAATATACTTTTTTCTCAAGAACAACTTGCCCTCAAAACGCCCTGAGAAACTGTCTGTTGCCCGGCAACGCTTCTTCTTCTTGTTTCTCTTCTTGGCGTCTGGGATGTCGATTGGCTGACTTGAGGGTATGTCTGTAAACATTGAGAGAGCCATGTTGCGTTTAGACAAAGGCCGCTTATGAAGACGCGGTCTGCTTGCCACACACATTTCCAATTGGTTTGCAGTGGACACTGCAGAGCTATGGTGGTTTTATTGAATTGTCATAATTTCACCATGTAATACTCACCATGTCTTGGGGAGGAATCGAAATTGAATGATGGATCAAGATGAGAACCATTTTTAGTGAAGTCATCTGACTCAAAGGGGTTTTGGCCCTGGAAAAATCAGCAAAATAGTTGGTCGTTAAAGCGATAACCTTTTCTCTGCTGAGAGCATCAAGGCGTGGCTGTAAGTACAAGTCTTGCAATTTCCCCTAAAACTACAATAAACCTGGAGGTACATTGCCAAACAACAAGACCTGGCTCCCAATAACAACCAAAGGTCTCCGGTCAACTACAGCGCTACTAAAGCAAATGCGTTCAAGAAAAAGCAAGACGCCAACATCTCCTAAACAAGCGCTTTCACCAGCTCCACTAGCGGCTGTCCCTCCGGCCCGTTTGATGCCCATAAGGATTGGGATAGCAACAGATACATATCTATACAGCTATGTATATATATATATATATATATATATATATATATATATATATATATATATATATATATATATATATATATATATATATATATATATATATATATATATAGAAGCTAGCACCGGGGTTTCGAGGCATGTGGCATACCCTTTCTGTCTGAAGATACCCACCTTGAAAGAGCGATGGAATCCAGTGAGTTCTGCCATCTTATTTTGCACCATGTTTGTGTTTGTTTGGCGGGTTCGGCTGCAGTGGGGTGACCTCCAATTGCGCTTCTCCGAAACTAAATCGTTTCAGAAAAAGCGGTGATAACACTGCGCTGGCTGGTGAAATTGCTTTAAACGGGAGCCCTGAAAAATAAAACGGTTTGTTTAGGATTCGACACGAAGGCAGGTATGTTACTATCAATAAAAGAAAATGGGGGTTTTCAGCCGTTTTTGGCAAGACGCATTTGAGTTCACCGTCAAACGCTTGGTGCAGCTAGCACCAGCTAACGTTACCTCCAGCTAACGTTAGGTCCAGCCATGGCGCAGCACAAGTCCTATATAAACTACAACGTCTTCGACTGCTGAAGTTCCGTCGATATAATGGGCAGTGTAGTGAAAGCTCAACCTCATTTTAGACGTTTAGTTCAAACACATTGTCGGTCAAATATGTGTTGACCAGAATGAGACTACGGGCAAAACAAAGCTGACGTTAGCTGAACGGTCCTTTCAGAACCACGTCGTAGCTAACGTTACATCTTGTGAACGCACTTCTGCTATATCCATCTTTAGTAGCCAATACAACAGAAGCGTCCCACTTACCCCGTTGATAAATTTACAGCTCCAGTGTTGGCGTTGTTTTTGACCCACTGCTTGAAAGCCGCAGCTGGTGGTCGAGGGGACAGGCCTGATCGTAAGCGCTTGAGGGTGGTGGAATAATACACTGCGACGATTCTTTATAATCTCCTTCTTGACTCCTCCCACCACCGAAAAGAACCTCCCCCTAGCGCCCCGCCCCTAGCGCGCCCCCTCCCGCGCTGAAGATCAGCAGGAGACTGGAGGATGACGTATGTTCTAGAAAAAGATGTGTGGGCCGCTACCATTTTATATCTTATACATCCTATACATCTTATACGTAACTGGAATACATATTGAGAAACTCTGATATGGCAGATATATTTAAACTATAATAGGTTATTATTGCTCAAATAAGCATCGAAATATGGAGCAACTTTAAGGAAGTACAGAGAGAATCAAATACCACAGCCAATACGATTGTTTTGACACTGAACAAGTGAATGTGACTACTTTGTGCATGAACAACGCACGATTGTAACCTAAAATAACATCCATGCCGTTGGAAGGATAATCTTTAACCTTTCCACAATTTAGTCATCAATAAGAATATTCTCTGTCTACATCTATGCAATACATTGTTTTATTTCATGTCAAAAAAGAAAGGCTCAGTGACTCAATATGGTACAACAACAACAATAACATTATATTGAATTGGAGGTGAAAATACAGTTGAAAGACTTTAAATTGAAAGATTGAGCTATTTCGTATCATAGCGCACGTTTTCTACGGACAAACTAACAAAATGAGCTATAGGACAACATTGTGATCGTTTTACCAATACTACCCATACCAATCCATCTCATGCATTTGCTACATTGTCAACATGTCAAGCGGGTGCATGTTATGTGCGTCACAATAGTAGTCGTGTTTGATCAGGACACTTTCCAGCAGAGTGTGGTAGGGATTGCCTGAATGGTTAGCAGCAGATAGCGGAATGCTGCTGTCTACAGGATTGTGGAGAGCCAGCGGGGGCGTGTTTCACAGGCTGTTCAAGAGCTTATGGGGGGGGGGGGGGGGGGGGGGGGGGTCTCTCGGGGGGGGTCTCTCGGAGCAGTGATAATGAAATAGAAGTCCTAGAGTTGGGATGTAGGAGCAATGTGTTTTTTGTTAACTGGCAGATGCCAACGCAGGAGGCTTGTCACGGGGGACAATGCACATGCATAGTTCACAATCAAAACACAAGTGAATTGGGTGGAGGAAAGAAGAGAGATTTCACATTCAGACTATAGCACTTTCATTTGCTTTGATAGACACTATATCAACCTGTACGGAAATCTTTAATCCAATGATAAGAATCCGTTATGCAATACCAACCAAGTACGTCGACTAGACCTCCTCAGGGCGCTGCACAATGTTTGATCTTCCAGTGTTCTTCAATAATGAACTATTGTTTATCAAGGATATCCTAGTCAAATCCTTGTATGGTTTGTTTTTCAGGAATAAATGTCTTGTGACTCTAGGCTGTCTGGTTGCCTCCTCCTTCCACCTCAGCCCATGCAACATAGGCCCAACTGTAGCAAACATTACGCAAGATGGGGGCAGTCTTTCTCCAGCCAAGAGCACATGGTCCAGTTTGCTGCAAAACAAGCCTGCACATTGACGTGCAGGGGGTGGGTCAGTGTCACTAAAAGTCAAATGAAAGAGCGTCAGGCGTTGTTAAAAAGGGTACATAAATCATTCCTGTGCGAGTGGGCTTCAGCGGACATGCTATTTAAATTAGGTTGGAGGAATACAGTGGATATGTGGGTGTTGTTCCGAAACACTTCCATCTTCCCAGCAGTCAAGAAAACAAAACGAATTGAACTATATGAAACCATAAAACGGTATGTGCCAGCAGCATATTGCAGTAGCATTCCACTCTGGCCTGTGTGCTTGAACCAATATGTTTATGAGTGTGAGTTTATGCTTGAATACGGTGGAAATGATGTGTAAATAGTAGTTAAAAGGGTACGCTTGATCTGGCCTCGCAAGTAAAGTAAGCATGACAGCTCCAAATGTGACTACATGCACTATGTACTAATATTACATGTTACTGTTACAATAGTGTCTACCTTTTAACGTTTTTAAGGTCACACAGTCACATGGTGGATAATGTACATCAATGTCCATTCCTGGTATAGTTCCAGGAATGGTTCCTAGAACACAGCAGTGAAAGCTACACCTATCCTGTCATACTAAGGGCTCTGATTTGAACGTGTGTGTGTGTGTGTGTGTGTGTGTGTGTGTGTGTGTGTGTGTGTGTGTGTGTGTGTGTGTGTGTGTGTGTGTGTGTGTGTGTGTGTGTGTGTGTGTGTGTGTGTGTGTGTGTGTGCAGAAATAAACGTTAGGGTGTGAACTAATAACAGCCGAGTCACACGAATTGGCTTGCTAGTAACCAACTGTATTCGTCAAAACATCGCCACACCGAGACCAACACTAAAACAGGTGGTTGATACTGGCCTAGTCGTGCAGTTCATCCTAGTCCAACTGGTTGCCAATGCTCTCTAGGCACGTGTGGTGAACTCCACCAAGGACAACAGGACATCGCAGCCATGCCTTGCCCGTACAGCACGTAACCAGCGTAGCGCACGCCGCAGGCGACTAGAGGAACGGAAGTAACCAGCGTAGCGCACGCCGCAGGCGACTAGAGGAACGGAAGTAACCAGCGTAGCGCACGCTGCAGGCGACTAGAGGAACGGAAGTGACTCCGCAGTGCTCGTCCTGTATTATGACGTGCGACAGTTTACAGTAAACGGTAACGATCCATCACATTCAGTGTCAACCGTGTTGCACATCCTAACGGTTATAGGTTGCACCACCAGGGAATAGTAACAATGTTATTCTTAAACTCACGAGTTAATATTGATCTCTTTTTATGCTGATAATGTAACAATCCTACCGCGGAAAACAACTCTGTATTCGCCTCGGAAATGCCCAACCTATTTCTTCTATTTATATGCCTGTGTTCGTTTCTTTGGTATAACGAAGACATTGCACGGATTTCCTTATTGTCAAATCTGGTATTTTGTGCATGACGCCACCTTGTGGCTATTCAGGCACACTGTGGTTTTGGAGCTGGGAGTCTCGCGTGGTTTTGGAGCTGGGAGTCTCGCGTGGTTTTGGAGCTGGGAGTCTCGCGTGGTTTTGGAGCTGGGAGTCTCGCGTGGCCTTTTCAACGCCAGGACGTTCGACACCTGATTACTGCCGAAAGGATGCAACTGCAACTGCAACAAAAATATACTACTTCCTAGTAAAAGCTCTTCAGGGAAAGAAACTTTCAAAGACTTTTACATTTTCTCTTGTTAAAATGTGGGTTGTGTTGAATACATTTCATCATGATGAACAACACGCAACTGTTAAAGAGAACAATTACTTTCTTTAACCAAAAAACTGATTTGATGAGAGTATGTGTACTAAGAATGTTTGATCACCAATAATCAATTCGGGGTTAAGTAATAGAGAAAAGAATGATTTTAATGTAATAAACAGAATCTTAATTTTTTACTATCACAAATGATTACAATTTAGGTTAAATTTACATTGGAAAAGAGCTACAAGAACACTATTCTGGAATGATTCAAAATGAAAGAAAAATAACACAAAACATGAATACTGAGCTCTGATAACATGCTTGGAATCTTTAAAATGAATAAAATGCAACAATGAGATTCGTGGTTAAACCGATGTGGCTAAAACAGATTACAGTACTTAAATATAAAAATAAAAACTCTTTGTGATTTGCATTTCTTTGTTCTCTGATGCAGTCTTCTAATGGACGGATGTGATCAGCCAGGGAATGTGTCCGCAAGGGCTGGTGTTGCTCCCTAATGGCACATACGAGAAGTCATCTCTTTCTGAAAAAACACAAAACTGATGGTAATTATGGCTGCAATTTGTACCTTACCACAGCCTCCAATCTTGTATATTACGATTCGGAGGATAATAGTTTACTTAGGGAAGAAAGGCAATGTGTAGAATAACGGTTGAAGTCAATAACATGTATCCCTAGAAGACTACATTCATTTCCATCTATAACTTGTTTACATTTCTGAATTCAGATAAAGCTAGGGCCGGCTATTTGAAGAAACCAGCAAGAGAAGCTAGATTTTGAAAGTATCCACCCATAAAAATCCCACCCCTGCCTTCAGGCCTCCAAAGCTCCTCCCCCAAACACGTGACTAGCTTGCTAGCTTTAGCAACAGGTCTGCCTGGCCTTGAGGGGACTCTGGTCAGCGCAATGAGTGCACGGGCAGAGTGCACGGGCAGAGTGCACGGGCAGAGTGCACGGGCAGAGTGCACGGGCAGAGTGCACGGGCAGAGTGCACGGGCAGGTAGCCGGATAGACAGACAGGTAAGCCATCCAATCATTTCATTCGGGTTGAATAAAATGAGTTGACAACTTATTACAGGCCTGCAGCAAACAAATTTTTGATAATGATTTATTTTGATTGCTGTTGGGATGTAAAGAAAATGTCAACAAATATGACCAAAATTGCTTCTAAAACAAATTGCCTACCCTAGCATTAAGTTGAAGAGCATTTTATTTTGGATACCGTTTAAAATGTACATACAGTACACTGCCTTTTGTACATATTCTCTGGGAATGACAGCCAACATTAGTGCAATAAATGAAGTTAATTCAGGAGGGCCTGCAGAGCACAAATACAATAAAGAAATACATACATAAAACCTAAAATATTGATGAAAAAGGAAGTGAACAGTTGAACGTTATAATCTTTGGGTCTTTTGTTTCTTGCAACTGCCAGAGGTTCCAGCTCTAACCCTAACCCTAACTCACCAGAGGTTCCAGCTCTAACCCTAACTCACCAGAGGTTCCAGCTCTAACCCTAACCCTAACTCACCAGAGGTTCCAGCTCTAACCCTAACTCACCAGAGGTTCCAGCTCTAACCCTAACTCACCAGAGGTTCCAGCTCTAACCCTAACTCACCAGAGGTTCCAGCTCTAACCCTAACTCACCAGAGGTTCCAGCTCTAACCCTAACTCACCAGAGGTTCCAGCTCTAACCCTAACTCACCAGAGGTTCCAGCTCTAACCCTAACTCACCAGAGGTTCCTGCTCTAACCCTAACTCACCAGAGGTTCCAGCTCTAACCCTAACTCACCAGAGGTTCCAGCTCTAACCCTAACTCACCAGAGGTTCCAGCTCTAACCCTAACTCACCAGAGGTTCCAGCTCTAACCCTAACTCACCAGAGGTTCCAGCTCTAACCCTAACTCACCAGAGGTTCCAGCTCTAACCCTAACTCACCAGAGGTTCCTGCTCTAACCCTAACTCACCAGAGGTTCCAGCTCTAACCCTAACTCACCAGAGGTTCCAGCTCTAACCCTAACTCACCAGAGGTTCCAGCTCTAACCCTAACTCACCAGAGGTTCCAGCTCTAACCCTAACTCACCAGAGGTTCCAGCTCTAACCCTAACCCTAACTCACCAGAGGTTCCAGCTCTAACCCTAACTCACCAGAGGTTCCAGCTCTAACCCTAACTCACCAGAGGTTCCAGCTCTAACCCTAACTCACCAGAGGTTCCAGCTCTAACCCTAACTCACCAGAGGTTCCAGCTCTAACCCTAACTCACCAGAGGTTCCAGCTCTAACCCTAACTCACCAGAGGTTCCTGCTCTAACCCTAACTCACCAGAGGTTCCAGCTCTAACCCTAACTCACCAGAGGTTCCAGCTCTAACCCTAACTCACCAGAGGTTCCTGCTCTAACCCTAACTCACCAGAGGTTCCTGCTCTAACCCTAACTCACCAGAGGTTCCAGCTCTAACCCTAACTCACCAGAGGTTCCAGCTCTAACCCTAACTCACCAGAGGTTCCAGCTCTAACCCTAACTCACCAGAGGTTCCAGCTCCTTGTGGTCCGTGAGGTTGAACTCCGTAACGAAGTAGTAGAAATGCTTGTAGCAGGTGTTGACGTGAGCCTCGGCCCCCATCTGGCTCACACGGTCAAAGTGGTGGATGTACACGTGAACAAACACTCGGAACAGACGGGACAAAATCTTCTTGGCCACCTGCATGAAGGTCTTAGGGAATGGAGTACCTATGAACCAGCAGAGAGAGAGACAAAGTGTTCATTTAATAAAAAACCTGGTCAAACAGTTTCAAACTCTTTTGAATGTCTGCTATAAAATAGCAGACATATCAATGTCTTTCTGGTTAACAGCAACAATGATTAATGACAAAATAACAACGTGTGTTTTATTCTGCATTTATTTTTATTTAAATAGTTTAATCTAAATCCATTGACTGTGGGTCAGGGTTGGTTTGTAGGGGATAATGATGTTCATTTTGGCTGCTAATTCAACAGGAATCCTGAGGGCATGAGCTAAAGGATCTGGTCGGTTCGCTAAGAACCCAGGTTAGTTGTTGACGGTGTCTACTTCCAGATGTAAGTTAGCCATGATGTTCACCCCCTCAATGTTTCGACGCGTTCCGAAAGATATCCGAAGATAGTGGGTTATAGGCAGTGAGATCATTCTGAACGCAGAGCAACTCCTCAATGTGTGTGTGTGTGTGTGTGTGTGTGTGTGTGTGTGTGTGTGTGTGTGTGTGTGTGTGTGTGTGTGTGTGTGTGTGTGTGTGTGTGTGTGTGTGTGTGGGGGGGGGGGGGTAACCGATACGCAACATTAGCATTCACATACAGCTATGGGAGCTGCTAAACACTAGTTTGGAATATAATGGATGCTAACTGCCCGGTTTCGGAAGGCACCTACACCGTGAGAGAGGGTGAGTTGATATCATGGCTGATTTACATCTGGACTTAGACAATGTTAACAATTAACCTGGGGTCTTAACACACCAGCCTAATCCTTTACTGGGATTTCTAATCATAGATTACACTGGAAACCGTGACCCTTATGTTTGCCAATGAGATGCCAACTATGCATGTGGTTTGGGAATTCACAGATCAAGCAAGGTTAAAATGATCAAACTGCTATAAAATGTAAAAACACGGTGTCTACCACGTTCCATTTAGAATACCTTACAATACTGCTCACAAACACGGCCTTGATGTCACCACCAGCCGTCTGCCATTAGGTAAACATGCGCCAATGCAATATCCCCATGCCTATGGGTGTCTGTTCCAATTCATTAGCCAAATATTTCTAAAACGTTGTCAGACTAAGACATGAAGTGTGTCTGAAAGCCAGGTCAACTCCCCCTCTCTCATGTAGCAATGGAGAGGTGGCATCAGGGCTGTGACCTGCTTCTAAATCCATGTCCTGAGTTCAACAGACGCTGGAATTGGCCACCTGTGCCTGCACTGTCTAATTCGAGCACTTACCGACATTGGTGGGGAAGATGTTCTCGTTGTTGATCTGTACCTCGATCCAGTCCATCAGCAGGCTCATGTACTTGGGGGCCGACAGGGCAGTGGGCCTCTTGTACTTGTGCTCGTCCTGCCAGCGGTACTCGTACTTGGGTCCGCCGGACATAACCGGACAGGTTTGGTCCGTGCAGGAGTCGCTGATGGTGCCGTAGATGAGGTTGATGCGATTAAAGAAGTCCACGACATGGACGGCCACCCAGTCGTTGAGGTCCTCCCCGTGAGGCAGCTGCACGGCCTGCTTCAGGTCCAGCCCTGCGTTCAGGGACGCCTGGGCCTTCTTGTGCAGGTCAAAGCGCTGCGTTCCCGGCTCAAACTTGCGCTTGGGCCGGAATGTCCTGTCTTTGTTGAAGACTTGTTTCAGGCCAAGAGACATGGTTGCATGTGGTGGCAGGAGATTATGTATGCGTTGTGGTGTTTGGGGTAAGTTAAGTCGCTGGTGTAAAACCAGGAAGGCCCAGAGGCTGTGTCAACAATGCAGGTTAGGTTTGGCGCAGTCTTTAGATATCTCTCTTGCCTCTATTGTTTTTCATGCGTGCAGGTGAAAGGAGTTGGGGAGAGAAAATTACAAACAAATTAGTCATATATTAATTGCAATATGCAAACCATTCATCAGTTTATGCTAGTTCATAGTAACCTTCAAAATAATAGTTAATTTATTTGAACTTTAAACAAAACGTCAAAGTTGAATCCTAAACATTGGGCAGGCAGAACACAATACTTACTAATATTTCTAACATGAATATTTGCAATGCCATTTAAAGCCGTAGGCTATTACTGCAGAGTGCCAAAATATGACACATCTTCCTCTTCAGGCATAGGCTTTACCATGCGGACACGATACGAAGAACGTGAAATACATCTAAGGACCAAAGCAAACTTCATATGATGGAGGTTCATATGATGAAGGTTCATATGATGAAGGTTCATATGATGAAGGTTCATGATGAAGGTTCATATGATGAAGGTTCATGATGAAGGTTCATATGATGAAGGTTCATGATGGAGGTTCATATGATGACGGTTCATATGATGACGGTTCATGATGAAGGTTCATATGATGAAGGTTCATGATGAAGGTTCATGATGAAGCCATGATCCTCCATGTTATTTCTGTGAGGTCGGCTACAGATTAAAGGCTGAGCTCGTGACGACTGTCCGTGCGGCGGACTTTATTCATGGCGTAACGTTAGCCTGAGTACGGAGCTCGATCGGTCCGACTTGTTGCTTCATAGCCGGTAATAGAGCCATTTTAAACATGAACAATTTGTCATTACTGCATATGGCAAGCCTTAAACACGGTCATTTACGCAGCCCGAGATGTATGGGTGACAAAGTAGTGAAGTACTGCAGTTGAAAGCCACTTTGCTGAACTTACTTGTTCCGCCTTCCTGTTCCGTAAATGTTTCCTTCGACCTGTAGCGTTCATCAACTAGTATTTACGTACTATTCGAAATGTGTTGCCCCAATACACGAGAAGAAGACATTACGAATTACATAACGCGACGCCGATTGTAGAATTTCTTAACACTAGATAAACAAGACTTTGAGGAAACTATAAGGACGGACTCCTCCCTAGCGAACGAAGAGAAGCACTTCCTTTGATGATACGTCACCGTGCCGCCGAACCCCGCGCGAGGAAGTCGCCCCTCAGTCACTGCGTGCTCGACAGCGCGTGCCCGACAGCGCATGCCCGACAGCACATCCCCGTGGAGTTCGGTCATCGACGTTCAGATAATCGAACCATTCTTCAAGTTTAATGTGGATGACACTTTGACACTTGATACAATAACGCTAATTTAACAATAGATTAGGAGTATGCATACTTTATAGGCCTTTTGATTTTTGATAATACAAATATGGAGCCAAGAAGTGATTCGAAAAGATGTAGAGGTGATTTTCAATGTTTGTGTTGAAGGGAGTTTTAATACATCGACTACCTGCCTCCAAATACAATCTCTTCAACATGAATGCATTTCAGCAACGTTAAGAACAACCAGGAAATGCAAAATAAAAAGATTAAATTGTTACTGGCAGTTTCAAAATAAAAACCCTAATGCTTATTTTCAACAATTTAAATACATCATAATGTATCCTCATTAAGGCACATTGTCATAGATGTGGACAACTTTAACACTGAATTAAGATAGAAAATTTGAAGCAACTACTAAGACGTCTTGTTAAGCTGTAATGGTACTGTAAGTGAAGCTGGTCAATGAGCACAGTTTGTTAGAAGCCTTTTGTCACTATGAATGGTTGATTGGCCACTTGAATGGATGCATTGTGCAGAGCTGGGACAGGAAATGCCTTGTTCTTGTCTACTTGATAGGCTCAGCAGCCTCTTCCCCAGGCTGAGGCTTGTTACATATGGAGTAGTAGTAAGCTCTCATGGACCCCTCAACCTGCTTGAAGTCCGGCCTATCCTCGTGTCTGGAGAGAGAGAGAGGGAGCGAGAGAGGGAGAGAGAGAGAGAGAGAGAGAGGGGGGGAGGGAGAGAGAGAGAGAGCGAGAGAGAGAGGAGAGAGAGAGAGAGAGAGAGAGAGAGAGCGTGAGAGAGGGAGAGAGAGAGAGAGAGAGAGGGAGAGAGAGGGAGAGAGAGAGAGAGAGAGAGAGGGAGAGAGAGAGAGAGAATCCAAGTTAAATGTTGATCTTGATGTCAGTACATGCTGTGGTTCACACTCATTAAAGTACTACTATATGCACATAGTGTATATAGTGTATATATTAGTAGAGAGTTCTCACTTGTATGTCCAGCATTTCATCATGAGCATGTACATTTGTTCCGGGCATTGTGAAGGACATTCCATGCGGTTCCCACCCTTGAGGTATTCACACACCTGAATACCATTCATTTTCTGCTCAACAAGGAGAACAACAAATATTATTGGCATTTCTAGTCTTACAAAGAGGCAACACATTGTGCTGGATTCTTGTTCTTCCAAAGCCCAGTACCCTGTAAGGTTTTCCTCCGTACGAAAAGGCTTCCCACATTGTGACGCCAAAACTCCAAACGTCACTTTTGCTGGAGAACTTGTGGAAGCTGATGCATTCCGGAGCGTACCACTTCAGCGGCCATTTTCCTGTCGTTCGAGCCTACATGAGGAGATTTGGAAAGAAACAGGGAATCAAGGTTGTGTAGAAAACATTTGGTCATATGGATAGTTGTATTTCCCTATATAAGTATCCACAGGGTCCAATAATTATTGTGCACCCTCTTCAGTATTTTATCACAAATAAATTATACAAAATAAAATACTTATTTATTTCCCAAGATGGTAGTTCAAGTGTTTGTTACCAATTTGACCTGATTTCCTTTATGGACTTTACTGATTCATAAATGCTCCAAGCAAGCCAGCTTGCCTGTGGCTTAAAGCAGGAGGGCCACAGCAGTTCCAGTTGCTCTGCTTCTTGCCTACCAGTAAGACTACCACTACTCCGACTAGATTTCTACAACGAGACCCTGTACCTTGTAGTATTTGTCATCTGCTCCCAGGGCTTTGGACAGTCCAAAGTCACTGATTTTGGCAAAATTCTGGTTCACTAGCAGGACATTGCGTGCAGCCAGGTCTCTGTGTACAAAGTTCTTCTCCTCCAGATACTTCATCCCCATTGATACCTGGTGCATCAGCCTCACAATGCCTTCCATGCTCACTGTGCTCCTATAGACACAGCAGGAAGAACAGACATGTTGCTAGCGCACAAAGCAAAAGAAAACTTGTTGAAGAGACCCTGACAGATCTTTCACTTTGAATGGAGCTCATGGAGCTTGCTGCCATGATGGAGAGAAACAGGAAACAGTAAGGTGTGTGTGTGTGTGTTTGTGTCTCTCAGTCTCACTAACAATGTACTGTACCCATGTCTAGTATTGTGGCCTTCTTCCTTTTAACAGCGGAAGGGCACACCTGCTGCCTCGACAGTGAACACCCAAGACTTCCTCATTGAAGATGAATCATAGTTTTGTAACGGTACATGTATCTGGGGCCCACAGGGGGGTTTGGCTGAAGGATTTATTTAAAATAAACAGCTTTGGAAAAGTACTTGATCCTCAAATGTCCCAAATTGTTAGAGGTTGTTTTTGCATGAAGTATGATATTGTGAATACAAGATGACAAAAGAACAAGGTCCTCTACATTTCCTTTAAATGTGTGCCTAACCATGTTTAGTAACCTTTTCGTCCTTTAAGGTTTGCCTTCAGATTTGTTTGTCCTTTCTGTCTAAACAAAGACATACTGGCCATATATACTGGACATACTGGCCATATATACTGGACATACTGGCCATATATACTGGACATACTGGCCATATTTCTTTCAATGGTGGTATTGTGTGCATCTCACCATACCATCTAAATGTTTTTTTCATATTTAATCTTTTGATAAAGATAGCTTTGTAAATGCTCTAAATGTGCACCACTATCAAAGCCTTGATGAATCAGCATGTACTTGTTGGACTGGAGGAATTTGTTGAGGGGTCCAGCGGAGGCCATCTCCATGACCAGCATGAGACTCTCTGCTTGGCACAGCCCCAGCATCCGCACGATGAAGGCGTTGCTGAGCTGGTGCATGATCTCAGCCTCTCTCATCATCTCGTCCTTAACCAGCGACTCGTTCTCATTCTTCAACACTTTGATGGCCACGTCTATCTGTCCACTGAGAGAAAAGCACCAAAAGCAAAGTGTATTTTAGGTGAGTATTTACCCTTTGATTTGGTCCATCTGCTCCCTGCACAGATAGCTGAGAGCAGCAGAGAGCTTGGGTTTGAAGAAAATACTGTAACCGTGGAAACCACAGATTAAGTTAACACAATTGCATGGGATAGAATGATGGCCACTTATAACTCACAATTAGGCATATTTACATGTACACAGACACACAGCACATAGATACCCTGGCACACATGTATGTACAGTCACATGTGTGGCTACTGTGTAATGTTAAAGTTCTTAATAGTGGGAGCTATTTTCAGACACAATCATGTACCATGTTTCAGTACACATGGGCACCCATGAAAGTACTAGACAGTAGAGGTGATACTACTAAAGGTGAACACATGAAACTACTAGACAGTAGAGGTGCTACTACTAAAGGTGAACACATGAAACTACTAGACAGTAGAGGTGCTACTACTAAAGGTGAACACATGAAACTACTAGACAGTAGAGGTGCTACTACTAAAGGTGAACACATGAAACTACTAGACAGTAGAGGTGCTACTACTAAAGGTGAACACATGAAACTACTAGACAGTAGAGGTGCTACTACTAAAGGTGAACACATGAAACTACTAGACAGTAGAGGTGCTACTACTAAAGGTGAACACATGAAACTACTAGACAGTAGAGGTGCTACTACTAAAGGTGAACACATGAAACTACTAGACAGTAGAGGTGCTACTACTAAAGGTGAACACATGAAACTACTAGACAGTAGAGGTGCTACTACTAAAGGTGAACACATGAAACTACTAGACAGTAGAGGTGCTACTACTAAAGGTGAACACATGAAACTACTAGACAGTAGAGGTGCTACTACTAAAGGTGAACACATGAAACTACTAGACAGTAGAGGTGCTACTACTAAAGGTGAACACATGAAACTACTAGACAGTAGAGGTGCTACTACTAAAGGTGAACACATGAAACTACTAGACAGTAGAGGTGCTACTACTAAAGGTGAACACATGAAACTACTAGACAGTAGAGGTGCTACTACTAAAGGTGAACACATGAAACTACTAGACAGTAGAGGTGCTACTACTAAAGGTGAACACATGAAACTACTAGACAGTAGAGGTGCTACTACTAAAGGTGAACACATGAAACTACTAGACAGTAGAGGTGCTACTACTAAAGGTGAACACATGAAACTACTAGACAGTAGAGGTGCTACTACTAAAGGTGAACACATGAAACTACTAGACAGTAGAGGTGCTACTACTAAAGGTGAACACATGAAACTACTAGACAGTAGAGGTGCTACTACTAAAGGTGAACACATGAAACTACTAGACAGTAGAGGTGCTACTACTAAAGGTGAACACATGAAACTACTAGACAGTAGAGGTGCTACTACTAAAGGTGAACACATGAAACTACTAGACAGTAGAGGTGCTACTACTAAAGGTGAACACATGAAACTACTAGACAGTAGAGGTGCTACTACTAAAGGTGAACACATGAAACTACTAGACAGTAGAGGTGCTACTACTAAAGGTGAACACATGAAACTACTAGACAGTAGAGGTGCTACTACTAAAGGTGAACACATGAAACTACTAGACAGTAGAGGTGCTACTACTAAAGGTGAACACATGAAACTACTAGACAGTAGAGGTGCTACTACTAAAGGTGAACACATGAAACTACTAGACAGTAGAGGTGCTACTACTAAAGGTGAACACATGAAACTACTAGACAGTAGAGGTGCTACTACTAAAGGTGAACACATGAAACTACTAGACAGTAGAGGTGCTACTACTAAAGGTGAACACATGAAACTACTAGACAGTAGAGGTGCTACTACTAAAGGTGAACACATGAAACTACTAGACAGTAGAGGTGCTACTACTAAAGGTGAACACATGAAACTACTAGACAGTAGAGGTGCTACTACTAAAGGTGAACACATGAAACTACTAGACAGTAGAGGTGCTACTACTAAAGGTGAACACATGAAACTACTAGACAGTAGAGGTGCTACTACTAAAGGTGAACACATGAAACTACTAGACAGTAGAGGTGCTACTACTAAAGGTGAACACATGAAACTACTAGACAGTAGAGGTGCTACTACTAAAGGTGAACACATGAAACTACTAGACAGTAGAGGTGCTACTACTAAAGGTGAACACATGAAACTACTAGACAGTAGAGGTGCTACTACTAAAGGTGAACACATGAAACTACTAGACAGTAGAGGTGCTACTACTAAAGGTGAACACATGAAACTACTAGACAGTAGAGGTGCTACTACTAAAGGTGAACACATGAAACTACTAGACAGTAGAGGTGCTACTACTAAAGGTGAACACATGAAACTACTAGACAGTAGAGGTGCTACTACTAAAGGTGAACACATGAAACTACTAGACAGTAGAGGTGCTACTACTAAAGGTGAACACATGAAACTACTAGACAGTAGAGGTGCTACTACTAAAGGTGAACACATGAAACTACTAGACAGTAGAGGTGCTACTACTAAAGGTGAACACATGAAACTACTAGACAGTAGAGGTGCTACTACTAAAGGTGAACACATGAAACTACTAGACAGTAGAGGTGCTACTACTAAAGGTGAACACATGAAACTACTAGACAGTAGAGGTGCTACTACTAAAGGTGAACACATGAAACTACTAGACAGTAGAGGTGCTACTACTAAAGGTGAACACATGAAACTACTAGACAGTAGAGGTGCTACTACTAAAGGTGAACACATGAAACTACTAGACAGTAGAGGTGCTACTACTAAAGGTGAACACATGAAACTACTAGACAGTAGAGGTGCTACTACTAAAGGTGAACACATGAAACTACTAGACAGTAGAGGTGCTACTACTAAAGGTGAACACATGAAACTACTAGACAGTAGAGGTGCTACTACTAAAGGTGAACACATGAAACTACTAGACAGTAGAGGTGCTACTACTAAAGGTGAACACATGAAACTACTAGACAGTAGAGGTGCTACTACTAAAGGTGAACACATGAAACTACTAGACAGTAGAGGTGCTACTTCTAAAGGTGAACACATGAAACTACTAGACAGTAGAGGTGCTACTACTAAAGGTGAACACATGAAACTACTAGACAGTAGAGGTGCTACTACTAAAGGTGAACACATGAAACTACTAGACAGTAGAGGTGCTACTTCTAAAGGTGAACACATGAAACTACTAGACAGTAGAGGTGCTACTACTAAAGGTGAACACATGAAACTACTAGACAGTAGAGGTGCTACTACTAAAGGTGAACACATGAAACTACTAGACAGTAGAGGTGCTACTACTAAAGGTGAACACATGAAACTACTAGACAGTAGAGGTGCTACTACTAAAGGTGAACACATGAAACTACTAGACAGTTGAGGTGCTACTACTAAAGGTGAACACATGAGAAAAGACTCGCACTTTTCATCGTCTTCTGTGGTTTTAAGGACGCCCTTTTTGACACAGCCGAAGTTCCCTGAGCCCAGCTCCACCTCGTCCATCACCAGCTGATCTCTGTTGATGAAGAACTTCTTCAGGTCCTTGGGGTCGTGGTATGTGTTGACGAAACCACTGCAGTCCATGGGCAGGAGCTGGCTGTCTGCTGACTGGGACATGCTGGTGGGCTTGAGAGTTGCAGGCGCTGGAAGCACAAAGCCGTGGTATTCCCAGAGAAAACCAGGCAAAACGTAAGTGACTTATAGTGGTCCTGATGAGCTCACAGGACATTCTCCCAGACCTTCCATGTTAATGGACTGTACTAAGTGTGTGTGTGTGTGTGTGTGTGTGTGTGTGTGTGTGTGTGTGTGTGTGTGTGTGTGTGTGTGTGTGTGTGTGTGTGTGTGTTGGTGCTCAAGTAACACATGCTTAAGGTTAGTGGGACTATCTAATCTTTCCAAAATCCAATTTCTGAACTTTGGTAACTACAATAAGTCCATTATACATCGATTTGTTTTATTTTAACTAAGTTTAGCTATCAATCAGGAGCATTTGTGAACATTAAAGTATTCTTACACTAATTATCTTTGCCTGATTTAATTTTTAACTAAATTTTTAATTGCCTGAAAGGAAAGTGAAAATCCACTGTGGCGAATGATCTGCTGTAATGTGGTGGACTGACCTCGAGGGGGCGGTGTGTATCCATTTAGACGTTGCAGCCTCCCTCCTGGAATAGCAGGTGTCGCTGAGAGCGAAGGAAAGATGTACACATATTATTTTAATGACTACTTTGTGTAATATAAAGTGAACTGTTAGTTTTCTAAAAGAATAATAATAGTGTTTGTTTACTTACTACTTGCTGCCATCATGCCGTTGCTACATTCTTCACCGAGATTCGTCATAAGTCCCGCAGGCTTCATCTTAAGGTACTGAACTAACTGGTAGAACAAAAAAAACAACAGCATTATGCTTTTCCTCAGCACATGCAGAGCCTACATGTTGTGCAGTAACATACTAAAGGGTCTACCTGCCACACAGTATCAAACTTGGTTCCCTCTGGTATGGAGTACTTCCCTGACTTTTCATGGTTGATGCGGTAGTGGTACACCATCTTCCCATAGACCATGGAGAGTGCAAACGTACCGGCCTCACTGTCTCTCACTCTAATGCAAAGAAAAACAAGAGTTCTCAGGTAATCTAATATAATAAAATCGAATATAAAGGTATTCAACTTAGGTTGGACATTTAGGCCTATTGGGTTAGCCTGACCCTAACCCTATTGGGTTAGCCTGACCCTGACCCTAACCCTATTGGGTTAGCCTGACCCTAACCCTATTGGGTTAGCCTGACCCTGACCCTAACCCTATTGGGTTAGCCTGACCCTAACCCTATTGGGTTAGCCTGACCCTGACCCTAACCCTATTGGGTTAGCCTGACCCTGACCCTAACCCTATTGGGTTAGCCTGACCCTAACCCTATTGGGTTAGCCTGACCCTGACCCTAACCCTATTGGGTTAGCCTGACCCTAACCCTATTGGGTTAGCCTGACCCTGACCCTAACCCTATTGGGTTAGCCTGACCCTAACCCTATTGGGTTAGCCTGACCCTAACCCTATTGGGTTAGCCTGACCCTGACCCTAACCCTATTGGGTTAGCCTGACCCTAACCCTATTGGGTTAGCCTGACCCTGACCCTAACCCTATTGGGTTAGCCTGACCCTAACCCTATTGGGTTAGCCTGACCCTGACCCTAACCCTATTGGGTTAGCCTGACCCTAACCCTATTGGGTTAGCCTGACCCTGACCCTAACCCTATTGGGTTAGCCTGACCCTAACCCTATTGGGTTAGCCTGACCCTAACCCTATTGGGTTAGCCTGACCCTGACCCTAACCCTATTGGGTTAGCCTGACCCTGACCCTAACCCTATTGGGTTAGCCTGACCCTAACCCTATTGGGTTAGCCTGACCCTAACCCTATTGGGTTAGCCTGACCCTAACCCTATTGGGATAGCCTGACCCTAACCCTATTGGGTTAGCCTGACCCTAACCCTATTGGGTTAGCCTGACCCTAACCCTATTGGGTTAGCCTGACCCTAACCCTATTGGGTTAGCCTGACCCTAACCCTATTGGGTTAGCCTGACCCTGACCCCTAACCCTATTGGGGTAGCCAGACCCTAACCCTATTGGGTTAGCCTGACCCTAACCCTATTGGGTTTAGCCTGACCCTGACCCTAACCCTATTGGGTTAGCCTGACCCTAACCCTATTGGGTTAGCCTGACCCTGACCCTAACCCTATTGGGTTAGCCTGACCCTGACCCTAACCCTATTGGGTTAGCCTGACCCTAACCCTATTGGGTTAGCCTGACCCTAACCCTATTGGGTTAGCCTGACCCTAACCCTATTGGGTTAGCCTGACCCTAACCCTATTGGGTTAGCCTGACCCTAACCCTATTGGGTTAGCCTGACCCTAACCCTATTGGGTTAGCCTGACCCTAACCCTATTGGGTTAGCCTGACCCTAACCCTATTGGGTTAGCCTGACCCTAACCCTATTGGGTTAGCCTGACCCTAACCCTATTGGGTTAGCCTGACCCTAACCCTATTGGGTTAGCCTGACCCTAACCCTATTGGGTTAGCCTGACCCTAACCCTATTGGGTTAGCCTGACCCTAACCCTATTGGGTTAGCCTGACCCTAACCCTATTGGGTTAGCCTGACCCTAACCCTATTGGGTTAGCCTGACCCTAACCCTATTGGGTTAGCCTGACCCTAACCCTATTGGGTTAGCCTGACCCTAACCCTATTGGGTTAGCCTGACCCTAACCCTATTGGGTTAGCCTGACCCTAACCCTATTGGGTTAGCCTGACCCTAACCCTATTGGGTTAGCCTGACCCTAACCCTATTGGGTTAGCCTGACCCTAACCCTATTGGGTTAGCCTGACCCTGACCCTAACCCTATTGGGTTAGCCTGACCCTAACCCTATTGGGTTAGCCTGACCCTAACCCTATTGGGTTAGCCTGACCCTGACCCTAACCCTATTGGGTTAGCCTGACCCTAACCCTATTGGGTTAGCCTGACCCTAACCCTATTGGGTTAGCCTGACCCTAACCCTATTGGGTTAGCCTGACCCTAACCCTATTGGGTTAGCCTGACCCTGACCCTAACCCTATTGGGTTAGCCTGACCCTGACCCTATTGGGTTAGCCTGACCCTAACCCTATTGGGTTAGCCTGACCCTAACCCTATTGGGTTAGCCTGACCCTAACCCTATTGGGTTAGCCTGACCCTAACCCTATTGGGTTAGCCTGACCCTAACCCTATTGGGTTAGCCTGACCCTGACCCTAACCCTATTGGGATAGCCTGACCCTAACCCTATTGGGTTAGCCTGACCCTAACCCTATTGGGTTAGCCTGACCCTAACCCTATTGGGTTAGCCTGACCCTAACCCTATTGGGTTAGCCTGACCCTGACCCTAACCCTATTGGGTTAGCCTGACCCTAACCCTATTGGGTTAGCCTGACCCTAACCCTATTGGGTTAGCCTGACCCTAACCCTATTGGGTTAGCCTGACCCTAACCCTATTGGGTTAGCCTGACCCTGACCCTAACCCTATTGGGTTAGCCTGACCCTGACCCTAACCCTATTGGGTTAGCCTGACCCTAACCCTATTGGGTTAGCCTGACCCTAACCCTATTGGGTTAGCCTGACCCTAACCCTATTGGGTTAGCCTGACCCTAAACCTATTGGGATAGCCTGACCCTAACCCTATTGGGTTAGCCTGACCCTAACCCTATTGGGTTAGCCTGACCCTAACCCTATTGGGTTAGCCTGACCCTGACCCTAACCCTATTGGGTTAGCCTGACCCTGACCCTAACCCTATTGGGTTAGCCTGACCCTAACCCTATTGGGTTAGCCTGACCCTAACCCTATTGGGTTAGCCTGACCCTAACCCTATTGGGTTAGCCTGACCCTAACCCTATTGGGATAGCCTGACCCTAACCCTATTGGGATAGCCTGACCCTAACCCTATTGGGTTAGCCTGACCCTAACCCTATTGGGATAGCCTGACCCTAACCCTATTGGGTTAGCCTGACCCTAACCCTATTGGGTTAGCCTGACCCTAACCCTATTGGGTTAGCCTGACCCTAACCCTATTGGGTTAGCCTGACCCTAACCCTATTGGGTTAGCCTGACCCTAACCCTATTGGGTTAGCCTGACCCTAACCCTATTGGGTTAGCCTGACCCTGACCCTATTGGGTTAGCCTGACCCTAACCCTATTGGGTTAGCCTGACCCTAACCCTATTGGGTTAGCCTGACCCTAACCCTATTGGGTTAGCCTGACCCTGACCCTAACCCTATTGGGTTAGCCTGACCCTAACCCTATTGGGTTAGCCTGACCCTAACCCTATTGGGTTAGCCTGACCCTAACCCTATTGGGTTAGCCTGACCCTAACCCTATTGGGTTAGCCTGACCCTAACCCTATTGGGTTAGCCTGACCCTAACCCTATTGGGTTAGCCTGACCCTGACCCTAACCCTATTGGGTTAGCCTGACCCTAACCCTATTGGGATAGCCTGACCCTAACCCTATTGGGTTAGCCTGACCCTAACCCTATTGGGTTAGCCTGACCCTAACCCTATTGGGTTAGCCTGACCCTAACCCTATTGGGTTAGCCTGACCCTGACCCTAACCCTATTGGGATAGCCTGACCCTAACCCTATTGGGTTAGCCTGACCCTGACCCTAACCCTATTGGGTTAGCCTGACCCTGACCCTATTGGGTTAGCCTGACCCTAACCCTATTGGGTTAGCCTGACCCTAACCCTATTGGGTTAGCCTGACCCTAACCCTATTGGGTTAGCCTGACCCTAACCCTATTGGGTTAGCCTGACCCTAACCCTATTGGGTTAGCCTGACCCTAACCCTATTGGGTTAGCCTGACCCTAACCCTATTGGGTTAGCCTGACCCTAACCCTATTGGGTTAGCCTGACCCTAACCCTATTGGGTTAGCCTGACCCTAACCCTATTGGGTTAGCCTGACCCTAACCCTATTGGGTTAGCCTGACCCTAACCCTATTGGGTTAGCCTGACCCTAACCCTATTGGGTTAGCCTGACCCTAACCCTATTGGGTTAGCCTGACCCTAACCCTATTGGGTTAGCCTGACCCTAACCCTATTGGGTTAGCCTGACCCTAACCCTATTGGGTTAGCCTGACCCTAACCCTATTGGGTTAGCCTGACCCTAACCCTATTGGGTTAGCCTGACCCTAACCCTATTGGGTTAGCCTGACCCTAACCCTATTGGGTTAGCCTGACCCTAACCCTATTGGGTTAGCCTGACCCTAACCCTATTGGGTTAGCCTGACCCTAACCCTATTGGGTTAGCCTGACCCTAACCCTATTGGGTTAGCCTGACCCTAACCCTATTGGGTTAGCCTGACCCTAACCCTATTGGGTTAGCCTGACCCTAACCCTATTGGGTTAGCCTGACCCTAACCCTATTGGGATAGCCTGACCCTAACCCTATTGGGATAGCCTGACCCTAACCCTATTGGGTTAGCCTGACCCTAACCCTATTGGGTTAGCCTGACCCTAACCCTATTGGGTTAGCCTGACCCTAACCCTATTGGGATAGCCTGACCCTGACCCTATTGGGTTAGCCTGACCCTAACCCTATTGGGCCCCGCCTCAAAACTTCACAAAACCCTTCACATGAACCATTCACACGAAGTGCTTCCTCTGCAGTAGGTAAATGAGTGTTGACACTGCCATTTCACAGTTGTCCGTGAAAAGTGACAATTGTTCAAGCCCAAAATACCAATGTGCTGTAGAGGAGACGGCGTCAACTTAAACCCTCTTAACTACCGCCCCCTTTTGTGAGAATGTCCCCCTAAATGACGTGTCTAAATATCAGTTTATAACTCCTGTGATGATCACATTCATGACAGTGGTATCATAGGATATGGTACCCCATATGCTTATGCTTATATCTACCATATAACTATAATAATAGCCCCCCTCCCATCCCTGTGGTCCTAAACAGGTTAGAAAGACTGCTCACAGGAACTTGCCGTCTGTCTTGGCGCCTGCGTACAGACGCCTCTCTCCCTCCTGTCTGGAGATCTTCCCGTGGTACCAGGCCATCTTCTCATGAGCCGTGGTGGCCATCAGCTTCTCTAGCTGAGGAGCATGGCTGATGACCGCCTGCTCTATGTCTTCTGCTTCCTGATCACACACATAGTACACACGTTACATAGTACACACATAGTACACACATAGTACACACGTTACATAGTACACACGTTACATAGTACACACATAGTAGACCCACACATAGTACATACATTACATAGTACACACGCTACATAGTACACACGTTACATAGTACACACGCTACATAGTACACACATAGTATAACACATAGTACACACGTTACATAGTACACACACATAGTACACACGTTACATAGTACACACGTTACATAGTACACACATAGTAGACCCACACATAGTACACACGTTACATAGTACACACACATAGTACACACATAGTAGACCCACACATAGTACACACGTTACATAGTACACACATAGTACACACATAGTACACACATAGTAGACCCACAGATAGTACACACATTACATAGTACACACACATAGTACACACACATAGTACACACACATAGTACACACATAGTAGACCCACACATAGTACATACGTTACATAGTACACACGCTACATAGTACACACGTTACATAGTACACACGCTACATAGTACACACGCTACATAGTACACACGTTACATAGTACACATATAGTACACACATAGTACACACGTTACATAGTACACACACATAGTACACACATAGTAGACCCACACATAGTACACACGTTACATAGCACACACATAGTACACACATAGTAGACCCACACATAGTACACACGTTACATAGTACACACGTTACACAGTACACACATAGTACACACGTTACATAGTACACACACATAGTACACACATAGTAGACCCACACATAGAACACACGTTACATAGTACACACATAGTAGACCCACACATAGTACACACGTTACATAGTATACACACACATAGTACACACACACATAGTACACACACATAGTACACACGTTACATAGTACACACATAGTAGACCCACACATAGTACACACGTTACATAGTACACACACACATAGTACACACACATAGTACACACATAGTAGACCCACACATAGTACACACGTTACATAGTACACACACACATAGTACACACGTTACATAGTACACACATAGTAGACCCACACATAGTACACACGTTACATAGTACACACACACATAGTACACACGTTACATAGTACACACATAGTAGACACACAAATAGTACATACGTTACATAGTACACACGCTACATAGTACACACGCTACATAGTACACACACATAGTACACACGTTACATAGTACACACATAGTATAACACAGTACACACGTTACATAGTACACACACATAGTACACACGTTACATAGTACACACGTTACATAGTACACACATAGTACACACGTTACATAGTACACACATAGTACACACATAGTAGACCCACACATAGTACACACGTTACATAGTGCACACATAGTAGACCCACACATAGTACACACGTTACATAGTACACACACACATAGTACACACTTACATAGTACACACGTTACATAGTACACACACACATAGTACACACACATAGTACACACGTTACATAGTACACACGTTACATTGTACACACATAGTAGACACACACACATAGTACACACGTTACATAGTACACACATAGTAGACACACATACATAGTAAACACATGCACGTATGCACGCAGGCGCACACACACACACACACACACACACACACACACACACACACACACACACACACACCGGTCGCTAGTCGAGCATGTGTGTGTGTGTGTGTGTGTGTGTGTGTGTATGTGTGCGTGTTAGCTAGCGCCTATCAGATGCCCACCCTGCTCAGACCCAGACCCTGCAGCAGCCCCCTCCCCCCCCCCCACACACACACAGAACCTTCCCTGGTCAAACCCTCACCTCCAGGTTCCCTGTCTGAGTTACACACTCTCTGAGCATGTTCTCACCTCCAGGTTCCCTGTCTGAGTTACACACTGAGCATGTTCTCACCTCCAGGTTCCCTGTCTGAGTTACACACTGAGCATGTTCTCACCTCCAGGTTCCCTGTCTGAGTTACACACTGAGCATGTTCTCACCTCCAGGTTCCCTGTCTGAGTTACACACTGAGCATGTTCTCACCTCCAGGTTCCCTGTCTGAGTTACACACTGAGCATGTTCTCACCTCCAGGTTCCATGTCTGCTTGACATACTCTCTGAGCATGTTCTCTCTCAAGCTGTCGAACAGCCCCTTCTTGACGGGTGTGTCGGCCGCCCGCTGGCAGGGCTTCTTCAGGGTGCAGGGCAGCCCGTCGGGCTCCCTGCTGAGGAACTCACAGAGCTCCGCCGGCCCGCAGTGGGGCTTGCTGCCCGCGATGCTGTAGGTGCCGTTGAGGTGCTTCTCGATGGGGTAGTGGTGGAACTTCTCTTCGTACGTTAAGGAGAGCACGTAGCCGCCCAGGCTGCGCATGCACTGCCGCAGCAGGAAGAGGCCATCGACGCTGTCGGCCAGCACCAGCTCCCTCTCGGCGTCTCGGCGGGTGATGCTGCCGTGGTAGTAGGGCAGCTCGATCGCAGGGTCGGTGGACATGGTGGGGGAGACGTCGGCTGGACGGAGGAAGTGGTGGCTGGATGGAGGAGGTGGTGGCTGGATGGAGGAGGTGGTGGCTGGATGGAGGAGGTGGGGGCTGGATGGAGGAGGTGGGGGGTGGAGGTGGTGGTGGGAAGTGGAGTTGTGGATCTGTGTGCTTGCTTGGGTCTAGGGGTTGTGGTAAGGGTGGATTTGGGGACTAAAGGAGAACTCTTAATCAGAAGTGGGGTCTGAAAAGATGGAGAGATGGAGATTGTAAGAAAATGTGCTTAACAGTGGTCAAAAGTCATGTGACCTTTTAGACACATATTTTTGATTGTACTGCTTCAGTATAACTTCAGTGGGGTTCTGCTAGTTCCATAAGGGATGCAGTTTAGTTTAAATCCAACTCAAAAGATTATAGTTAGAATACTCCCACTCCAAGGGCATCCTGCAAAGTTAAACACAATTGTTATGAATAAAAGAATACTGATCCGCATTTTAGATAAGTACATTTACATTTTCAGGGCTTTTTCTTTCCGGAAGATATACCAGAAATGACTAAATGTTAATTACTCCCTTTAAAGTTGTCTTAAGTCTGAGTTTCCGTGCGTATGACTATGGATGAGGTGTCTCGTGGGTTTTCTAAGTCGGTGGCTGCTTGCACAGACACCTTGTTCATTAGAACCACAACAGGAAGTCTCCATCCGCCCCTACATCCGTCATTTCTCCTTCTCCTTTTCCGTTAAACAGCTGCGCCAAGGCTCTACATTGTCGCACAAGAGATTCTAATAACATTACATATTTAATAATTCATGAAAAGCCATAAGACTTCTTTCGAGGCAAATAGAAAGGGTTAAAAAAGTTGTTTTCTTTGTTAGCAACTCCCGAAAGATCCGATTATACAGACGCCTTTGAGAAAGAAATTATTTCTTGAGTGTTTTTCAATCAATTGGTTTTAATTAATTGATTGAATCCCAGTAATTAATCAGGGGATTGTGTACTTCAAGATGATTGAGATCCCAGTTTCCACATATCTTTAAATGTAAAACACAAAATGTACTTTTGATGCCACCGATATATTTTTAAATCTCTCAAAAGGACACACCTCACACACCTCACACACACCACACAGAGGAAAAGGTCCCCACACGTTGGAGGACCCCACCGTGACCTCACCACACCAAAGAGGGCTGACCTG
>JACYXH010000392.1:1122500-1142500 GCA_026745465.1 Lota lota | reverse complement strand
GCCGACAGACACGCTGTTTATTTGGGGACATTGAGAGCAGAATGCTTGACCCTCGCTCTCTTTTTTACTGAGATACTGGGAAAGGGACAGACGGGTCAGCTGTGCAGACAGACGGACAAATAGACAGACATGTCAGATAGATAGACAGATGAAAAACATACAAACAGACAGATAAAAATACAGACAGACCTACAGATAGAAAGACAGACAGATAGTTGTCAGACAGACTGACTAGCCTGATGGAACAGCCACCACAAAGACAGACAGACAGAAAGACAGACAAGTATGCCATTTCCTCCACTCTTGGCATTAGCAGCTCACCTGGCTCTCACCTAGCACTCACCTGGAGCTCACCTGGCTCTCACCTGGCGCTCACCTGGAGTTCACCTGGTGCTCACCTGGCGCTCACCTAGTGCTCACCTGGAGCTCACCTAGCGCTCACCTAGCGCTCACCTGGTGCTCACCTGGTGCTCACCTGGAGCTCACCTGGTGCTCACCAGGCGCTCACCTGGCTCTCACCTGGAGCTCACCTGGCTCTCACCAGGCGCTCACCTGGCACTCACCTGGCGCTCACCTGGCGCTCACCAGGCACCACTTCTCTTGACTGGCTGTATAGACTTAACTCTGATCCGGTCATACAGCTTTGATTACTGGACTAAGTTTTACCCTGCTGGACAAGGATGTTAGCCAGCCTAGTAGTCATCCTGAATCCTTAGGAGAGACTAGGACCCTGTGTGCAATAGAAGCTGGATAATTTATCTTTATTGCTGTTAGTTACTCCAATTCAATCAAAACACTGAGCTTGCTTGCAGCATAAAACTTTTTAATGTGGGAAATGAGACCTGGCTTATCGCCCAGGAGAAGACTTTTGGGCAGTGGTTCCTTGAGAATGCCTTTATAAAATGACCCATGTTTTACTGTGGTTCTGTGATGAAGCAGACATTAACAAACAAAGCTGTGTAAGTCATTAGATGGTAAGGAAGAGGAGGAGGAGGTGTAGTAGGAGGAGGTGGAGGAGGAGGAGGAGGAGGAGGAGGAGGATCAGCGGGAGTTTAAATGCACTTTGCTAATCTTTTTTAAGCTTGATTCACAAAGCCAAGGGTAAGCAGAGGGGGTCCAATCATCTGGATTCTGGTCGAAACAAGACAAGTGCAAGTAGTTATGAAAAACAAAAACAGTTGATTTAGAGATGTACATTTAATAACTCCTGAATAAATAAAAAAGAGACCTCGAAGCAGACATAATCAAAGCAGACCAGAGTTTGGCTGAGCAGGAAATGACTGGGAGAACGCCTGAGGGAGAACAGAGAGAGAGAGAGAGAGAGAGAGAGAGAGAGAGAGAGAGAGAGAGAGAGAGAGAGAGAGAGAGAGAGAGAGAGAGAGAGAGAGAGAGAGAGAGAGAGAGAGAGAGAGAGAGAGAGAGAGAGAGAGAGAGAGAGAGAGAGAGAGAGAGAGAGAGAGAGAGAGAGAGAGAGAGAGAGAGAGAGAGAGAGAGAGAGAGAGAGAGAGAGATTAAAGTTACTCCACTTCAAGCAACAGCACAAAGACCCCTTAGAGTTTTTTTTAACTTGGTCTATCAATACTGTACCTTCTCAATGCTGTTGTGGAATTTGGGAAAAAAGACTAACATTCAAGCCACATGCCCACATGTCTTTATTCCCTTGGGACTCTCTCGCTCTCTCTCTCGCTCTCTCTCTCGCATTCTCTCGCACTCTCTTTCCCTCTCCCTCTCCCTCTCCCTCTCCCTCTCCCTCTCCCTCTCCCTCTCCCTCTCCCTCACACACACACACATACACACACACACACACACACACACACACACACACACACACACACACACACACACACACACACACATACATATACATATACACACACACACACACACATATATACATATACACACACACACACATATACACACACACACACACACACACACACAAACAAAACCAGTCCTTACCACTTTGTCAGTGTGTTTGAGAATTGCTCTCCCAGCTGGCCAAAACAGCTTACATTACTCGCTCTCTCGCTCTCTCTCTCTTGCTCTCTCCTCCCCCCCCCCCCGTTCTCCCTCCCTATATCCCTTGGGTACTTGAACGCAGTTTTTTTTTTCCAAAATATTTTTTCTTTTTGAGGAGGCAACTTGTTCCTCTGCTCTCGTCACCAAAAGGTTTCCCATCTGCTTCCGATTACCTTGGCTCCAGTTGGTTTTCTGCCAGCCATCTGGGCCAGTGTGGCCTCTCTCTTCTCCTCTCTCTTCTCCTCTCTCTCCTCTCCTCTTCCCTTCCCTCCTCTCTCCTCTCCTATCCTCTTATACCTGCCACCTCTCTTCTCTCATCTCTCTGCCCCTCTCTCTTCTCCTTTCCTCTCCTTTCATTTCCTCTCCTTCTCTCCTCTGCTGTGCCCAGGCAGAGCAAGGAGCGATGCAGGCAGGGGTAGAGGGAGCTAGGTGGGTCCTCTCCTTCCGGCTTCTTGGAGCCAGCCCATCAAAGAGATAGCGTCTTTATACTGCCAGTGCCTGACTGCCTTCTGTGTCCAAAGAACCTGAGAGAGAAGTCAAAGGTAAACAGGTCTCAGACAAAAGGTTCCCATGCCTCCCTCGGGTTTTCTTTGAAATCAGTTGTGTGTTCAACACAAATTATACACATTTCTCATGCAGGAAACAAAGCATTTAGTTTACAGGTTACAGGTGAGCTTGAATAAAGGTTGCAAGTTTGCCAGAACTATGTATCTCAACTGTATGTTAGGGTTCAGTTAGTTTAGTTGGTTAACCAGTTAGTTTAGTTGGTTAACCAGTTTGTTTAGTTGGTTAACCAGTTAGTTCAGTTAGTTTAGTTGGTTAACCAGTTTGTTCCGTTCGTTTAGTTAGTTAACCAGTTAGTTCAGTTAGTTTAGTTGGTTAACCAGTTTGTTTAGTTGGTTAACCAGTAAGTCCAGTTTGTTTAGTTGGTTAACCAGTTTGTTCCGTTCGTTTAGTTGGTTAACCAGTTAGTTCAGTTAGTTTACTTGGTTAACCAGTTCAGTGGGATTCCCAGAGACCAAACTTATCCTCTTAACTTGTGAAGTCTTTAGCAACCGTTTTTGTCCAAGAGCAAATAAACATTTCTCCTTCATTTCAGAGACACTAATGAATGTTTACTCGTACAGGCAAATTCTCCAGGGAAAAGCTGAATGCACTTCAAAGCTCAAAGTCCCTGACAACACCGTTCATTCTGGGCCTTATGGGTCTTTTTTGTTTCAGCTGAAGCCAAACTGCATTGAACTTAAAGACACAGTTACTACATACGACAGCTTGAGAGAAGGTAGAGAGCGTTAGCCCTGCAACGACGGCAGCCATTCGGCTACACAACCAAGCAACACAATCAGCTGTGGTGGAGACTTGCTGCTCTCAAATTGCTCTGTGCCTTTTATTTTTTAAGCTTCAGTCATTTACATAATGCCTACTTCCAGCTCTTTCTGAGATTTAAACAGTACTGTGTTGACACTTCAATGCCTTCCTTCCTCTCCCCCTCTGCCTGTTGGCAGGCCGCTAAAGGAGCGGGGCCAAGGGTCTGGTCTCTGGGGCCTCACTTGGCCCCAGAGACCAGAGCCACCCTGGGGCCTCACTTGGCTCCAGGGACCAGAGCCACCCAGGGCCAAGTGAGGCCCCAGGGTGGCTCTGGTCTCTGGGGCCATCAGACTGAGAGATGGAGGCTCTCTCTTGTCTGGGGCCATCAGACTGAGAGATGGAGGCTCTCTCTTGTCTGGGGCCATCAGACTGAGAGATGGAGGCTCTCTCTTGTCTGGGGCCATCAGACTGAGAGATGGAGGCTCTCTCTTGTCTGGGGCCATCAGACTGAGAGATGGAGGCTCTCTCTTGTCTGGGGCCATCAGACTGAGAGATGGAGGCTCTCTCTTGTCTGGGGCCATCAGACTGAGAGATGGAGGCTCTCTCTTGTCTGGGGCCATCAGACTGAGAGATGGAGGCTCCTTGTCTGAAGCCATGATGGATGATGTTCAAATGGCATGGTGCAAGTTTTTTTTATTCTGAACTGGAGAGATTTGTCTTGTCACAGCAGGACCATTTGGGTCAGGAAGAACTTATGCTGTCTCTTTCTCTTATTTCCCCCCATCTCTCTCTCTTCTGCAGAGCTACAGAGGTCCAAACGGACCCCCTTGAGCAGCAGTATCCTGGGACCCATCATCTTCATCATCACCATCTTCTTCATACTTCCTCACCATCGTCATCCTCCTCATCCCTTCTAACCCTGTTTCCATGCACTCCCTAACGACGCTGTGCTTCTACACAATATCCCCCCAAAAGACCGTGCATGGGTGTGTGACTGTGTGACTGGGGTGCGTGTGTGTGTTGGTGTGTGTTTGTGGTGCGTGTGTGTGAGTTTGAACATATAAAGTCCTTGAGAGAGAGTGTGTTTGTGACAGGGAGGCTACAGCCATGGCTCCAGAGTGGACGGTACTGGTCCTTTGCTAGGTGCAGTGGGTGGGGGGGAGGGGGGGGACGTCCGAGAGGGCAGGAGACATGTTGGGACAGCGGTCCGGGGACCACCGCACTCAATCTCGTTACTATAGCAACCCCTGTAGTAACCATGGAAACACTATGGAGGACCGTGGCCTGCACTGTGATGGTTGCCATGGTGATCGCCGGGGAGTCGGAGAGCCACAAAGCTGAGAAGTCACCTCAGTCACAAGGTGAGAAGGAGGCTTCTCTTGTTTAGCTGCTACTGTAACCACATAACATGTTCAATACAAAGTAACACAGGTCATTGTACTGTAACCACATAACATGTTCAATACAAAGTAACACAGGTCATTGTACTGTAACCACATAACATGTTCAATACAAAGTAACACAGGTCATTGTACTGTAACCACATAACATGTTCAATACAAAGTAACACAGGTCATTGTACTGTAACCACATAACATGTTCAATACAAAGTAACACAGTTCATTGTACTGTAACCACATAACATGTTCAATACAAAGTAACACAGGTCATTGTACTGTAACCACATAACATGTTCAATACAAAGTAACACAGGTCATTGTACTGTAACCACATAACATGTTCAATACAAAGTGACAGTTCATTGTACTGTAACCACATAACATGTTCAATACAAAGTAACACAGGTCATTGTACTGTAACCACATAACATGTTTAATACAAAGTAACAGTTCATTGTACTGTAACCACATAACATGTTCAATACAAAGTGACAGTTCATTGTACTGTAACCACATAACATGTTCAATACAAAGTAACAGTTCATTGTACTGTAACCACATAACATGTTCAATACAAAGTGACAGTTCATTGTACTGTAACCACATAACATGTTCAATACAAAGTAACAGTTCATTGTACTGTAACCACATAACATGTTCAATACAAAGTAACACAGGTCATTGTACTGTAACCACATAACATTTACATGTTTAATACAAAGTAACAGTTCATTGTACTGTAACCACATAACATGTTCAATACAAAGTAACAGTTCATTGTACTGTAACCACATAACATGTACATGTTCAATACAAAGTGACAGTTCATTGTACTGTAACCACATAACATGTACATGTTCAATACAAAGTGACAGTTCATTGTACTGTAACCACATAACATGTACATGTTCAATACAAAGTGACAGTTCATTCTATATTTTACACCAATGCTCCCAGTCATCACAGGGATTTCTGTGTTTCTAATGGCGTTAGAAACCTTTTGACACCAATATGGCCCTAACTTGAAACCTAAAATAGATTCTAAAAACCATTCTGCAGTCTAGCCTTTATTGGAGCTTTCAAGATTGCATGATGTTATACTTTTAGCGGATGTGGTATATTTGATGTTTTTTTACATTGGGGTTTTAGATCTAAAACGGTATTATAGATTTTGTAATGGCTTCCTTTATGGAGGGCTCACTCTGATGAGAATATGAGTTGAAATAGCATTGTAAGTGGACTCAGGGATCAACTGTAATCAACCCTCACAAATCATGCTCTGTGACACACAGGCACACTATCCTCACTACTGTATCTTCTCCTTCTTTCTCTCTCTCTCTCTCTCTGTCTCTCAATCTCTCTCTCTAACACAAACACACACACACACACACACATATATGCACACACACACACACACACACACACACACACACACACACACACACACACACACACACACACACACACTCTCAAGGTCAAGTAAAAAAAACAACCCTCCAAAGAAATAAATTCCCAAAGTGTCGGCGACTTGTCATCGAGAACAAGGCTATGATTGAGTATCACGTGCTGTTTGACCCCATCTGTCTCCAGGTCAGCTGCTGCTGGCTCCTAGAAACATCCACTCTCCCTCTCTGGGCTCTCCTGACAGAAACAACGCCCACAGAGATGGAATGAAACATTTTATACCCTTTCCTGAGAAATCTGATTGTAAAAGAACATCATTAGCATAAAACAAGAGCTTTCAGCTATGTCTGATAGAGATGAGCCCAATACAGAGATGACCCCCCCTGGTTAGTGAACACATCCTGGTGAACCACATTGTCTGATAGAGATGAGCCCAATACAGAGATGACCCCCCCTGGTTAGTGAACACATCCTGGTGAACCACATTGTCTGATAGAGATGAGCCCAATACAGAGATGACCCCCCCTGGTTAGTGAACACATCCTGGTGAACCACATTGTCTGATAGAGATGAGCCCAATACAGAGATGACCCCCCCCCCCCCCCCCCCCTTCCCGGTTAGCTTGTAATGGAAGGACGACAGCAAGAGACAGAGAGTGGACAGACATCAGACGTGCGTGTAACGAGAGGCAGGCTGGGGGTTAGGGTTAGGGTTAGAATGACCCCCCCTGGTTAGTGAACACAGTGTAACGAGAGGCAGGCTGGGGGGCTCCGAGGGGAGCTGCAGACAGGCCAGCAGCTTTTCAGCAGCCCAACCAGGGCCGCGATGGGAGCCCTAGAGGAGCAGCGGCCTCTCAATGGGCCCTCTCATGCTGGCCCTCTCATGCTGGCCCTCTCATGCTGGCCCTCTCATGCTGGCCCTCTCATGCTGGCCCTCTCATGCTGGCCCTCTCAGTGGGCCCTCTCATGCTGGCCCTCTCAGTGGGCCCTCTCATGCTGGCCCTCTCATGCTGGCCCTCTCATGCTGGCCCTCTCAGTGGGCCCTCTCATGCTGGCCCTCTCATGCTGGCCCTCTCATGCTGGCCCTCTCAGTGGGCCCTCTCAGTGGGCCCTCTCATGCTGGCCCTCTCAGTGGGCCCTCTCATGCTGGCCCTCTCATGCTGGCCCTCTCATGCTGGCCCTCTCATGCTGGCCCTCTCATGCTGGCCCTCTGTTCTTCACTGCTCCTCTGTGCTGCCCAAACTGAAGACAGCTGGGGCACATCTGGGGGGGCAAGGCATAGGAAGGGAGGAGATGGAATAGGTGTGTGTGTGTGTGTGTGTGTGTGTGTGTGTGTGTGTGTATGTATGTGTGTGTGTGTGTGTGTGTGTGTGTGTGTGTGTGTGTGTGTGTGCGATTGAAGAAGTATAGAAAAGAGCCACTGTTCATGTTTCCTACTTATTTTTGAGAACTTAATTGGAGGCCTCTAAAATGATCAAGGAAACGCTCCTCTGGGTTCAACAGACTTCCTGAAGGAGAGCTCTGCCCTTGACTATATCTATCTCACTCTCACGCTCGCTGCCACCCCCACCCCCCCGTCGGTCTCCTCACAGTTTATAGTACATAATGAAGGGTCTCTGTGTGGCTAATGAGCGTGAGCCTACAAGGGGCGCTAGCCGGACTCTGAGCTACCATGAAGGCCCCTGCTTGTGAGCAACATTCCACCCATCGCTCCGTCTGTCAGAGCGGTTCTTCTGTTTTGACTTTGTGATAAGCCGAGGTGGGTGGGCCTCGCTGGCTCAGCAGGGCCATGGGAGTCTGTTTATCTGTACAGTATGCGCCCCGATGGCCAGACTCAGAGGGGCTGACTGTTCCATATAGCTGCCTTGTTTTCCACGCTCACACATTGGCTTTGCTCTAAATGCTATTCCAAGCGTTCCCTGTTGTTTTTGGATAGTATTCCAATGAACAGAGGGAGTTGAGAGTGCGCTGGGGAGGAGATGGGAAGGGAAGGGGGTTGGCCATGCACAGATGTGACCTGTGTGGGGTAGTTGCTCCCGGGTGGCTGTCGTGGGTGGGGTCTACCAGTGTGGCTGTAGTTCCCTGGTTTTACGTGCACTCTGCTTTCACCGGGACGATAAGTGTAAAGCCACTTCGCTGGACCATTTGATGGGGAATCGAGGGATGGCTTTAGATGGATGTGTCATTGGATAGATGGATGGATGGCTAAGTGAATGGGTAGGTTAGTGGATGGATGGATAGATGGGTCAATGTATTGTTGGATCAATGGATAGATGGATGGATGTATAGATGGATACGCTAGTGGCTGGGTCAGATGGTCAGTGATGAAGCCCACTATTGAATCAGATCTGATAGCCAGAGATTCATTCATTGATTGGAAGGTATCAGGCAGCAGGGATACTGGTACGCTCTTTCACTCTACTGACTGTGTATTTCTGTCAGAACTCTTTGTTTTCTTCCAATGCTTCCCGTTTCATATAAATGCATGTGGTACAATTAATAAAACATAATAAAATATGAGCAGGATCTTGGAAGAGAGCAGAGGGCCCATCTGATATCAAGCCTGCCGGATATGAGAGACTAAGGAGAGAAAGGAGATTGTAATGGTGCTTAGCTGTTTGTTCTAGCCAGAATTACTGCTTTCTTTTTACAACACCCAAACGCCAAAAGGTTTGATGAAAAGTGGGTTCATTTGCGTGACCTTTAGCTGCTGGTCGCTGGCTGTTTGGAGCTCGGTGTATTTGGACAATAAATCTCCACCAGACCCCGGCACAGGCTTGCAAAGACAGGAAGTATACAGTTTCAGCGTTACCATGGCGATGGCCCTGGAGAAGAGAAGGGGGGGGTCGGGAGGTGTGGGACTAAGGAGGAGGCTTTGGGGAAGGGGGAAGGGGGCAGAGGGGGGGAGGTATGGTATGGACTTATTCTTGGGTTTTTTCTTTTTGCAGCCTGACCTTGTATCCAACATCCCATATTCCCTCATTGAAAACACGCTCCACTGATGCACCATGTTGAGGACGTCCATGTTGAGGACGTCCATGTTGTTGAGGACGTCCATGTTGAGGACGTCCATGTTGAGGACGTCCATGTTGAGGACGTCCATGTTGAGGACGTCCATGTTGTTGAGGACGTCCATGTTGAGGACGTCCATGTTGTTGAGGACGTCCATGTTGAGGACGTCCATGTTGTTGAGGATGTCCATGTTGTTGAGGACGTCCATGTTGAGGACGTCCATGTTGAGGACGTCCATGTTGAGGACGTCCATGTTGTTGAGGACGTCCATGTTGAGGACGTCCATGTTGAGGATGTCCATGTTGTTGAGGACGTCCATGTTGAGGACGTCCATGTTGTTGAGGACGTCCATGTTGAGGACGTCCATGTTGAGGACGTCCATGTTGAGGACGTCCATGTTGAGGACGTCCATGTTGTTGAGGACGTCCATGTTGAGGACGTCCATGTTGAGGACGTCCATGTTGAGGACGTCCATGTTGTTGAGGACGTCCATGTTGAGGACGTCCATGTTGAGGACGTCCATGTTGAGGACGTCCATGTTGAGGACGTCCATGTTGAGGATGTCCATGTTGAGGACGTCCATGTTGAGGATGTCCATGTTGTTGAGGACGTCCATGTTGTTGAGGACGTCCATGTTGAGGACGTCCATGTTGAGGACGTCCATGTTGAGGACGTCCATGTTGTTGAGGACGTCCATGTTGAGGACGTCCATGTTGAGGACGTCCATGTTGTTGAGGACGTCCATGTTGAGGACGTCCATGTTGAGGACGTCCATGTTGTTGAGGACGTCCATGTTGAGGACGTCCATGTTGAGGACGTCCATGTTGAGGACGTCCATGTTGTAAAGTAAAGAGGTAAAAGTAAAGTGAAAGAGGATTTAGCCGGTACAAACTGAGAGGACTTCACAGGCAGGATTTGATGCCACCCCATAACTCTAAACCCAACCCCCTGTGGAGGGCAGGGGTGAACCTCCCCATATGCCAGTGGGAAAAGGAAGGAACCTGGAAGAAGACAGAATTGGGGGGGGGGGGGGGGGGTGTACCCTTTTAGGGCCAGCAGTGCAATATATATCAAAATGACAATCGAGTAAAGCATTTAGAAAAGAAAATAAATAAATAAATAATGATGAGGGCTCGATAAAGCCTGCCCTGATGATTTCTTTGTTTGTACTTCTTTCCCCGACCGCTCTCGGCCCGGCCAGCGGCCTTCCTGTCCAGCCTGAGTCATTATGACATTGCCATCCCCATGCGTGTGAACCCTGGAGGCGGAGGGAGCCCGGGGGAGGCAGGCCCTCCCCCAGGCAGACCGCACCAGCGAGGGAGGAGGAGGCGCAGCACCGAAGACCGGCCACCAGACACTGTAAAGGTCCACTTAACCAGAGTTATTACACCTACATATCTGGAAGCAGTGTATGGCCGTAAAACTTGCAGTTTCACTTCGGTTTTGTGGTTTGGTTTCAAAATAAATAGACACATGCGGTTCTGTGCATTCATGTGTGTGTGTGAGTGTGTGTGTGTGTGTGTGTGTGTGGGAGTGTAGGAGTGAGTTGTATGATTTGAATGTATATCTTCTCTCTGGTGCAGCCAGAGCATAAGGACGCTTATGCTATATTATTATCTAAAAGAGCTTCCATATTTTATCATTCTTTGTGTGATTTACAGTTCAAACCTTAAGCCCAAAGCGCACAGCTGTCTCAGGACAGACACAAGATCCCCAAAAGACTTATTTTCTCGCCGCTGTATGAAATAAGCGAGTGAAAAGACAGCCCTGCTGCATTCACACTCAATATGATTCAATAACAATATGATTCTATTTCTGTTTTTGGGTGGCGCTACCAATAAGACCTGAAATGGAAGCTGTATGTGTGCTCCACCCTGTTCCTCTTGCTCCTGTCAGCTCTTCTACCAGCTGTCCTCGCCGCACACCAACCTCCTGCTCAACCTGACGCTCCAGGGGGAGCTGCTGTCCCGCCAGTTCAGGGTGGAGTACTGGAGGAGGGGCCGGCTGGCCTGGAGCCACCCCTACTCCCCTCAGTGCCACTACGTGGGCCACCTCCAGGACCAGCCCCACTCAAGCCAAGTGGCCCTCAGCAACTGCAACGGCCTGGTGAGAGCCTGGAGAGTGTACACATACGCAGGACATGCTGTGGCCCACAGTGGTTACTGGATAGGAGGGGAATCCCTAGTCCCTCACCATCTTCCCTACTACTTTACCATCCTCACCAACCTTTGCTACCTCGCCGTTAAAACCCCCCCAAAAAACACAGGTTCATCCCCGTTGCAAAAGAAAAGGCATCTGTGTGCTTTGGCCAGCATTAGATGTTGTGTTTGTGTGACTTGGGGCAGAAATGTGGTTCATGCTAATATTAGCTTTTTTCCAAAGCGTACGGACTTGTTGAGTTCACAGAGGCGGTTCCTCCAGTGTGGGCGCCGGGGCGACAGCAGCTCCACAGGGTGTGTGTGCGCGCAGGCAGACCGTTGCTAACATGATTATGGGATGCAATGAACTCTGTATGCCGGCGGTGGTGAGTCAAAGGGAGCCGCTGCTCTGAAGCCCCCGGGGTCCGGGGCCAAGAGGTCCCATCAGAATCAACGGAAGTGGGTTTTTTTTCTCCCCCAGGCCCCCATCCCCCAGTTCCACTCTCCCTTTGTTCTCTCCCCCCCCCCATCCCAGCCCACGTGCGAGTATGTATGCACAGTTGTGTTTGCACTCCCGTGTGCGTCCCGGGTTCGGCGGGGGGGGTTGTGTTTTTGGATGGACGGTTGGTATCACACTGCTATGATGATCGTGTCAGATGAAGTGTTACGTGTTGCAGCACCCCCTCCCAGAGGGCACCCCCCCATCCTCACTAATTACAATGGGCCTCCAAACGATGCTACTGCGATCGTATTCCTGCATGTATTAAAGGATTCACACAGTTTCCCTCTGCGCTTCTTTTAACACAGGCACCAAAGAAAAGTGAACTGTGTTGATATAGTCGCAAACCAACCTCGTAATTAAATGTTCTAGTGGGGATCAGCAGGTGGCGTTCGTCTGGACTCCATGGCACTCGTTACAGTTTTATTGGCTCCCTTTATGAAAATAGTCCAAGATTGAATGCACTTTTACAGCCCAAATTGATTTAGAGATTAAAAATGATAGGAAATTCCTGAGTTAATTGAGCTGTGTGTGGATGGGTTTATTCTTTAGACGTTTATCGTTTCACAATAATCCTGAGCAATAGTGATGCCTGCAGTGACACAAAGTGACATAGTGCAAATTGAAACATGCTGTCTTGAATTATACAGCCCATGTATTCTTTCGTAATGCAGAATCACTCGTACTCTCGGAGGAGTTATCTCCCGTGAGCCATCGGAAACAATTTATTTGAAGCTTGTGAGGTCTTTTCCTCTGCACCTGTCACTTCCTGATCCGTCAGCAATCAGGGAACTTCACCTCACCCTTATCTCTCTCTCTCTCTCTGTCTGTCTGTCTGTCTGTCTGTCTGTCTGTCTGTCTGTCTGTCTGTCTGTCTGTCTGTCTGTCTGTCTCTCGCTCTCTCGCTCTCTCGCTCTGTCTGTCTGTCTGTCTGTCTCTCGCTCTCTCTCTCTGTCTGTCTGTCTGTCTGTCTGTCTGTCTGTCTGTCTCTCTATCTCTCTATCTCTCTCTCTCTCTCTCTCTCTCTCTCTCTCTCTCGTTGCTCTTTCTGTGTCTGCAAGGTAATAAGCTGTATAGGTTAATGCAGAAGGTCTACTTTCAGCGCATGTGTGCAGGCGGTGGTTGGTATGTTTTGTCAACCAGGGAAGAAAGTAGAGCAGTGTAACGTATGGAAGCAGACATTGAAGTGCTTTAAGTAAGAGCTCATGTACAGCGAATTAAACCTGAATGAATCGCAAATGAAACCCCGACATGATGATTCAACCTGCGTATTGCACCGCAACTTACTGATAAAATCAATAACTTGAGACAAAATATAACAAGAAAAAAGGATTTGATTGATTTAAAAAGGATTTTATTGCTTCTGCAAAATAAAAGTATTTTAGCTTCTGCGTTTGGATGAAGGGTCCTTAACAACCAGTTTTCCATAGGTCTGCTATACAAAAGTAACCGACCTCTGAATGACATAATCCACCTGAATCGAGTATTCAACAAAGCTAATAATGGGTTTTATATCTGTCTTTGGAGAGTGCTTCATCATGCACCACCCTTGTCTAAAATATAAACATGTGTAAAAAAGGATCTATGACTAGACTTGACTCTAGAGGTTATTTTTGAGGGGTCGCTGTGTCGGGCTCATTCCTATGCAGCCTGCAGCTTGGCAGAGTCTACATAGTCATTTTAGCATCCAGCCATCACTGAGCTAGCAATTATACTCTCTTTTCAGCCCAGCCTTTTTATAATTGTGTGTGTTTAGCATTGGTGTCGTTACCGCACAAGCCTTTGTGCGCACTAGCAATGGGAGCTTAACGGCATTCTCCTTCCCCCTACGCTGTTTTACCTTTGTAGCAGGGGGTGATCATGGCCGGGGATGAGGAGTACATCATAGAGCCGCTGGTTCTGCCAGAGAACCACACCAGGACCCAGGGTGAGGACAGAGCAGAGGGGCGCCCCCATGTGGTGTACAAGAGGTCCTCGCTCCGCCACCAGTACATGGACCAGTCGTGTGGAGTCATTGGTAGGGACCACCTCAAGTGAATCAGATATACTGAGATACCGCCCGCTCCATTTTGGCAACAGGAACGCCGTAGTGATCAAGACTAACTGGGATTGCAGCAGGGCGAAAAGTGTTGGTTTCAGTCTGTACGGGACTGCCGCTGAGTGCTGCAGTAAAGCTGCACAGAGGCCAACAGTAATAGATGTGGTTCTATCGGGCAGCAACCACTGTATGGGTGTTACCACGTTTACTGGGGGGGGAGAGAGAGAGGGAGAGAGGGAGGGAGAGAGAGAGAGAGAGAGAGAGAGAGAGAGAGAGAGAGAGAGAGAGAGAGAGAGAGAGAGAGAGAGAGAGAGAGGGAGAGGGAGAGAGAGAGAGGGAGGGAGGAGAGGGAGGGAGAGGAGGGAGGGAGGGAGAGGGAGAGGGAGAGAGAGGGAGAGAGAGGGAGAGGAGAGGGAGAGGGAGGGAGGGAGGGAGGAGAGGAGGGAGAGAGAGAGAGAGAGAGAGAGAGAGAGAGAGAGAGGGGGAGAGGGAGAGGGAGAGAGAGAGATTACTAAACATTAAATACAAGAAACAGGAAATGTTTAATTCTAGATTAACTAGGTATGCTAAGGTATGAAAGCACATTAAAGGCAGTCTGTAAAAATCTGTAAGAAGGCATTTACAAATATGAATGATGGAATAATTTATGAAGGTTATGTTTTAGTAAGCAATGTTCTGTCTGTGTGTGTGTCCCTCTGTGTGTGTGTGTCCCTCTGTATGTGTGTGTCCCTCTGTGTGTGTGCGTGTCCCTCTGTGTGTGTCCCTCTGTGTGTGTCCCTCTGTGTGTGTGCGTGTCCCTCTGTGTGTGTCCCTCTGTGTGTGTGCGCGTGTCCCTCTGTGTGTGTGTGTGTGTGTGTGTCCCTCTGTGTGTGTGTGTGTGTCCCTCTGTGTGTGTGTGTGTGTGCGCGTGTCCTTCTGTGTGTGTGTGTGTGTGTGTGTGTCCCTCTGTGTGTGTGTGTGTGTGTCCCTCTGTGTGTGTCCCTCTGTGTGTGTCCCTCTGTGTGTGTGTGTGTCCCTCTGTGTCTCTGTGTCCCTCTGTGTGTGTCCCTCTGTGTGTGTGTGTGTCCCTCTGTGTGTGTGTGTGTGTGTGTGTGTCCCTCTGTGTGTCTGTGTGTGTCCCTCTGTGTGTGTGTGTGTCCCTGTGTGTGTGTGTGTGTGTGTGTGTGTATCCCTCTGTGTGTGTCCCTCTGTGTGTGTGTGTGTGTGTGTCCCTCTGTGTGTGTGTGTGTGTGTGTCCCTCTGTGTGTGTCCCTCTGTGTGTGTGTGTGTGTGTGTGTGTCCCTCAGACGAGAAGCCGGTTAAAGGGGCGGCGTGGTGGCAGCGGACCCTGAAGACCCCCCCTCTGCAGGGGGGCCGGGGACAGCTGCCCCTGAAGCGCTCCGTTAGCCGCGAGCGCTACGTGGAGACGCTGGTGGTGGCCGACAAGATGATGGTGGGCTACCACGGCCGGCGGGACATAGAGCAGTACATCCTGGCCGTCATGAACATTGTAAGTTTCAAGAGATCAAACAAGGGTTTTCATAGAGCAGAGGATGCTGTGTGTGTGAAATATTCTTTCATTCTTTCATTCTTTCATTCTTTCATTCTTTCATTCTTTCATTCTTTCATTCTTTCATTCTTTCATTCTTAAAGTCTGTCATACTGATTGTCAGTGTTTCCACGAGTAAAAAACGGGAGAGTTGAAAACAGTGTGAGGCCATGTCAGGTCTGTGCGGGCACATTCTTGATTTTGCGTGACAAAAACAGCACTTGTGTTCACAGCATCTCACCGTGAAACAGAAGACAAGGTGACGGTGGAACTAAACAGGGCCTCTTTGTCTAAGCATGTGTTTCTTTTTCTCAGGGATCCCACAGTGTTTTTAACCGAGTCATACATGTCCACCAACAAGTCATAGTCCTTTCTTAGTTGGCTTACGCTGGCCACTTCTCAGCACACACAAACACAAAGGAAATCACACACCGGGGGTCAACACACACACACACACACACACACACACACACACACGTTTCAGGGGACTCAGTGTGCAGACACACATTGTTGGAAAGCACAGGAATGTCCGCTGCAGTAAAAATAAATTTGAGTGGCTAGCCGACGCATGGTCTTAGAGAGATGGCAGCATCTCTCTGCACTCTGCTTTGTTCATCGGATCCTTGCAATGTCCTGGCAACATCACTTTTGCCATAAGGTCAGTATTTTCCAGACCCTAATTCAAGTGATTTTGTGTGTGTCTTTACCTGCAGACAGACAGATTGTAGGTCACCAGAGGGTCATTCACACAAGCTACAGCCATTCATGCACCTGACACAAACACATGGAATGCATTTACTTAACAGTTTGGTGTCCTTGGTCTATTGTTAAGAAAGCAGGTTGCATCCTTCCTGTCTGAAACTATCCTGACCCTAACCTGTCTCTCTGGGGACTCTCTGGACCACTTCACACCTTCTGACAGTCTCTCTCCAGTGGTCTGTTAGTTCAAATCAAGAGGCTTGGGCTCTTTCTAAACATAGTCTTTATGGTTATAACCATATGTGTTTAGGCTGTATTATTTCACTGGTTCCTACAAGAAAACACTTCAAATGTCTAAATAACTATATTTCATTGGAAAAGGTAGGTCCTTCCACATGATTCTTTGTTGGTTGTTAATTTTCTGTCCATAATTTACCTTTTCTTGAACTGATCTAGCATTTATGGTATATTTTTTACATTTATAACATGTTTCTGCCTGTTTGATCTCAGTGTTTCTCTCAGGTAAACAGGGAGCATTACTGCAGGTGTATCAGCTCCTTTTAAGACTGGTGTTTTCTTGTTTCCCTGGAGGTCAGGTTGCCAAACTGTTCCAGGATTCTAGCCTGGGCAACGCAGTCAACATTGTGGTGACGCGACTGGTCCTGCTAATGGAAGACCAGGTAATCAGCTGGAGCACTGGCTTGTATCGGCTTACTGTGCCTAGCACCATTGTACTTGACAGTATCACAATCTACTTCTCTCCTCCTTTCCTCTCCTCTCTTCTCCTCTCCTCTCTTGTCTTATCTTCTCCTCTCCACTCTTGTCTTGTTTCCATTTCTCTTCTCCTCTCTTGTATTCTCTCCTCTCATACCAATCCCTCTCATTTCCACACCTCCTCTCTCCTTTCCTCTCCACAATTCTACTTCCTCTCTTATCCTTACCTCTCCTGTCCTCCTCCTCCTCTCTTCCTTCTCTCCTCTCATCTCCTCTTCACAACTCCTTTCATCTCTGCTTTTCTCTCCTCCTCTCCTCTCCTCTCCTCTCGTACTGAGCTAAGCTGTGCAGGGTTCATTCTCGTCTACGTTCACCCTGAGTGAGATCCCCTGCCCCCGCCCCTCCCCACACCTGTGCATCTATGAGCTCCTTGGTTATGTCAAATAATTGGCTTAAGTGTCCTCCCCTCCCCTCCCCTCCCCATCCAACCACCTCCACCACCACTCTGGCTGGAGTGAAGACCTCCACCTCCATCTCTGGTGGTGGAGGAGGAGGTGGAGGGTGGGTGGTGGGTGAAGGAGGAGGTGGTGGAGGGTGTGCGGTGGAGGAGGAGGAGGTGGTGGAGGTGGTGGAAAAGGTGGAGGAGGTGGTGGTGAAGGTTGGGAGGTGGCGGGTGGGGGTGGTGGAGGAGGTAGAGGGTGGGTGGTGGAGGTTAGGTGGAGGAGGAGGAGGAGGTGGTGGAGGAGCAGGAGGAGGAGGGTGGGTGGTGGAGCAGGAGGTGGAGGATGGGTGGTGGAGGTGGAGGGTGGGTGGTGGAGCAGGAGGTGGAGGGTGGAGGTGGAGGGTGGGTGGTGGAGGAGGAGGTGGAGGATGGGTGGTGAAGCAGGAGGTGGAGTATGGGTGGTGGTGGAGGAGGAGGTGGAGGATGGGTGGTGGAGCAGGCGGAGGTGGAGGAGCAGGAGGTGGAGGGTGGGTGGTGGAGGAGGAGGTGGAGGATGGGTGGTGAAGCAGGAGGTGGAGTATGGGTGGTGGTGGAGGAGGAGGTGGAGGATGGGTGGTGGAGCAGGCGGAGGTGGAGGAGCAGGAGGTGGAGGGTGGGTGGTGGAGGTGGAGGAGCAGGGGAGAGGAACGTGGAAAGTGAGGGAATAAAAGCAGGGAGTTCTGTGTGCTCGCCAGCAGCAGCTCGATCTCCATGACTGAGCCGCTTGTCTTTGGCTCGTAGGGTCACCCTGTTGACCGTTGCTATGATGACGCACACCCGGGGGGGTAAATAAGGAAAGCCCCCTGGGGCAATATGTGGGGATCTAAATATGAAGCAGAGAGAGGCTGCGGCTGAATGCCTGTCTGCCCTCACAACGTGTAGTGTAGGGTATTAGGGGTGAGACGGGGTGGGGGGAAATATAGCGTCGTGAGGTGAGATGGAGTGAGGTGGGGTGGGGTGAGATAGGGTGAGGTGGGGTCAGAGTGTGGGGTGGGGTGAGATGGAGTGAGGTGGGGTCAGAGTGTGAGGTGGGGTGAGGTGAGGTGGGGTCAAGTGAGGTGGGATGAGAGAGTGAGGTATGGTGAGATATAGTGAGGTACGGTAGAGTGAGGTGGGGTAGGATAGAGTGAGGTGGGATGAGAGAGTGAGGTAAGGTGAGATATAGTGAGGTATGGTAGAGTGAGGTGGGGTCAAGTGAGATGGAGTGAGGTGGGATGAGAGAGTGAGGTAAGGTGAGATATAGTGAGGTACGGTAGAGTGAGGTGGGGTAGGATAGAGTGAGGTGGGGTCAAGTGAGATGGAGTGAGGTGGGATGAGAGAGTGAGGTAAGGTGAGATATAGTGAGGTACGGTAGAGTGAGGTGGGGTAGGATAGAGTGAGGTGGGGTCAAGTGAGATGGAGTGAGGTGGGATGAGAGAGTGAGGTAAGGTGAGATATAGTGAGGTACGGTAGAGTGAGGTGGGGTGGGGTGAGGTGGGGTCAAGTGAGATGGAGTGAGGTGGGATGAGAGAGTGAGGTAAGGTGAGATATAGTGAGGTATGGTAGAGTGAGGTGGGGTAGGATAGAGTGAGGTGGGGTCAAGTGAGATGGAGTGAGGTGGGATGAGAGAGTGAGGTATGGTGAGATATAGTGAGGTACGGTAGAGTGAGGTGGGGTAGGATAGAGTGAGGTGGGATGAGAGAGTGAGGTATGGCGTGAGGTGGAGAGAGAGTGAGGTAGTGTGAGATATAGCTGACGGGATGAGAGAGTGAGGGGGGGTGGAAGTGAGGTTAGACGTGACGTGTGAGGTGGGTGAGAGAGTGAGATTATGGTGAGATTTAGTGAGGTACTTGTTAGATCTGAGAGCCTGAGGTGGGGTACAGAGTGGGATGATGAGTTAGTGAGGAAAGGTGATGATTGTGTTACTGTCGAGTCTGTCGGAGGGGATGGGGTACTGAAACCCTTGTGTTCCGTCTAAAACAAGCTGCTAGAGTCCTAGTTAGGAGGAACGTTAGGAGATGTGTTGAACTGTGATGAATGGGTTAGGGTTAAAACAAGCTGCTAGCTAGTAGGAGGAAAGGAGATGTGTTGAACTGTGATGAATGGGTTAGGGTTAAAAACAAGCTGCTAGCTAGTAGGAGGAAAGGAGATGTGTTGAACTGTGATGAATGGGTTAGGGTTAAAACAAGCTGCTAGCTAGTAGGAGGAAAGGAGATGTGTTGAACTGTGATGAATGGGTTAGGGTTAAAACAAGCTGCTAGCTAGTAGGAGGAAAGGAGATGTGTTGAACTGTGATGAATGGGTTAGGGTTAAAACAAGCTGCTAGCTAGTAGGAGGAAAGGAGATGTGTTGAACTGTGATGAATGGGTTAGGGTTAAAACAAGCTGCTAGCTAGTAGGAGGAAAGGAGATGTGTTGAACTGTGATGAATGGGTTAGGGTTAAAACAAGCTGCTAGCTAGTAGGAGGAAAGGAGATGTGTTGAACTGTGATGAATGGGTTAGGGTTAAAACAAGCTGCTAGCTAGTAGGAGGAAAGGAGATGTGTTGAACTGTGATGAATGGGTTAGGGTTAAAACAAGCTGCTAGCTAGTAGGAGGAAAGGAGATGTGTTGAACTGTGATGAATGGGTTAGGGTTAAAACAAGCTGCTAGCTAGTAGGAGGAAAGGAGATGTGTTGAACTGTGATGAATGGGTTAGGGTTAAAACAAGCTGCTAGCTAGTAGGAGGAAAGGAGATGTGTTGAACTGTGATGAATGGGTTAGGGTTAAAACAAGCTGCT
>JACYXH010000392.1:1112500-1115000 GCA_026745465.1 Lota lota | reverse complement strand
TCAGAGTATCTTTGACATTAAAGATGAATTTGATCGGGTCCATATGTACATACACGTACAGATACAAATCTGACCGTTGTACGTATGAATATGGTAAAGAATGACCCCTTGCCATGGGAGAATGTTCTGGAGCCCCACTTTGCTATGGATTGAAATGTTTCAACGTTGGTATTGGAATGCAGGGCTGCTTTGGGTTTCAGCGGTGACCCTCAGGACCCAAGGAAAAAGATCTCATGTACACAGTGTTTAATCATATTGCTTTGTGTCTTGTGTGTTTCGGTTGGGTACGTCCTCTGCGGGCCGCCTCAGTTCGGGTATGGGCCTGTGTCTGAACAACTTGCCGCCCAAGCAGGAGTTTGTGTACCCCACCACCGCCCCGGGACAGGCCTACGACGCAGACGAGCAGTGCCGCTTCCAGTACGGAGTCAAATCGCGGCAGTGTAAATATGGGGTTAGAAAACCTTTTTGCCCTACTTGTAGTTCCATTAGTTGCTCCTCTGATCTGAGGGGAGAAGCAGAACATGGGGTTAGAAAACCTTTTTGCCCTACTTGTACTTCCATTAGTTGCTCCTCTGATCTGAGGGGAGAAGCAGAATATGGGGTTGAGAGTTGTGTACTGTAAAGCGGAGTAAGACACCGTGGGGATCTGAAAGGAATCCATAGAATCTTGAATTGAGTTCTGCATTGGGGGCCAGCGTTATTCAGCCAGGACTGGAGGGATGTGTTCCCTACATCCAGGACTGGAGGGATGTGTTCCCTACATCCAGGACCGGAGGGATGTGTTCCCTACATCCAGGACTGGAGGGATGTGTTCCCTACATCCAGCACTGGAGGGATGTGTTCCCTACGTCCAGGACTGGAGGGATGTGTTCCCTACGTCCAGGACTGGAGGGATGTGTTCCCTACATCCAGGACTGGAGGGATGTGTTCCCTACATCCAGGACTGGAGGGATGTGTTCCCTACGTCCAGGACTGGAGGGATGTGTTCCCTACATCCAGGACTGGAGGGATGTGTTCCCTACATCCAGGACTGGAGGGATGTGTTCCCTACGTCCAGGACTGGAGGGATGTGTTCCCTACATCCAGGACTGGAGGGATGTGTTCCCTACGTCCAGGACTGGAGGGATGTGTTCCCTACGTCCAGGACTGGAGGGATGTGTTCCCTACATCCAGGACTGGAGGGATGTGTTCCCTACATCCAGGACTGGAGGGATGTGTTCCCTACATCCAGGACTGGAGGGATGTGTTCCCTACGTCCAGGACTGGAGGGATGTGTTCCCTACATCCAGGACTGGAGGGATGTGTTCCCTACGTCCAGGACTGGAGGGATGTGTTCCCTACATCCAGGACTGGAGGGATGTGTTCCCTACATCCAGGACTGGAGGGATGTGTTCCCTACATCCAGGACTGGAGGGATGTGTTCCCTACATCCAGGACTGGAGGGATGTGTTCCCTACGTCCAGGACTGGAGGGATGTGTTCCCTACATCCAGGACTGGAGGGATGTGTTCCCTACATCCAGGACTGGAGGGATGTGTTCCCTACGTCCAGGACTGGAGGGATGTGTTCCCTACATCCAGGACTGGAGGGATGTGTTCCCTACGTCCAGGACTGGAGGGATGTGTTCCCTACGTCCAGGACTGGAGGGATGTGTTCCCTACATCCAGGACTGGAGGGATGTGTTCCCTACATCCAGGACTGGAGGGATGTGTTCCCTACATCCAGGACTGGAGGGATGTGTTCCCTACGTCCAGGACTGGAGGGATGTGTTCCCTACATCCAGGACTGGAGGGATGTGTTCCCTACGTCCAGGACTGGAGGGATGTGTTCCCTACATCCAGGACTGGAGGGATGTGTTCCCTACGTCCAGGACTGGAGGGATGTGTTCCCTACATCCAGTGTTTCTTAGTCTTGCTGCTGCATTCTGCACCAGCTGTAGACAGGCGCCTGCTGCCTCGTTTAAGATGGTAGATAACGAGACGCAGGAGTCTAGGCGGGAAGAAACTAGGTCGTGGATAAGTTGTTCAACTATGTTTATGGGGAGTTTTTTGTTGGGATATTATAGATTTGTAAATAGCATGATTGAACAAGACCCTTACTGTGCTGATCAAAGTTGAGGTACAAAAACAACTGTGTGTTATTCAGAGTGGTTCGTGTTAGTTGTTAGTGGTCCAAGGTGGGTGATGACACTGTTAGAAGTATGACCAATAACCAGGACTTATCTGGGTTCAGTTGCAGGAAGTTGGAAGCCATGTATCATATTGAGTTGTGCTTTTGTTTTTGTAGTCCACCTGTATGTGGAATGGATTTAATGTTGGTCATGAGCTGTTTGTCTGTCTGCTGTGTCTTGTCTTTGCTCAAGAGTATATGCATCTCCCTGAATAGCATGCTCTCACCTCCACGTCATCCCTTAGATCATGTGAGGAACGACATCATCCGTTACGACGCAACACCCATAACCTTTATTCAGTTGCTCGTTAAACAGCTAGACCACCCAAAAT
>JACYXH010000392.1:1100000-1107500 GCA_026745465.1 Lota lota | reverse complement strand
GGAAGGATATATAGAGTGCTTAACTGGGAAACACCTGTAAACATGTGGTGTGTGTGTGTGTGTGTGTGTGTGTGTGTTTCCGAGTGTGTGTGTGTGTGTGTGTGTGTGTGTGTGTGTGTGTTTCCGAGTGTGTGTGTGTGTGTGTGTGTGTTTCCGAGTGTGTGTGTGTGTGTGTGTGTGTGTGTTTCCGAGTGTGTGTGTGTGTGTGTGTGTTTCCGAGTGTGTGTGTGTGTGTGTGTGTTTCCGAGTGTGTGTGTGTGTGTGTGTGTTTCCGAGTGTGTGTGTGTGTGTGTGTGTGTGTGTTTCCGAGTGTGTGTGTGTGTGTGTGTGTGTTTCCGAGTGTGTGTGTGTGTGTGTGTGTTTCCGAGTGTGTGTGTGTGTGTGTGTTTCCGAGTGTGTGTGTGTGTGTGTGTGTGTTTCCGAGTGTGTGTGTGTGTGTGTGTGTGTGTGTGTTTCCGAGTGTGTGTGTGTGTGTGTGTGTTTCCGAGTGTGTGTGTGTGTGTGTGTGTGTGTGTGTTTCCGAGTGTGTGTGTGTGTGTGTGTGTGTGTGTGTGTGTGTTTCCGAGTGTGTGTGTGTGTGTGTGTGTGTGTGTGTGTGCTCATGTGTCACAGACACACACAGGCTCTAGTGCAGCGCTCTCTGAGGAGAGCTGGCCGGCCACTAGCACTCTCCCCTGCTCGCTCTAAGGGGACCATGGCTTGGCCACGGTTGTGTCAATACTGTGTGTGTGTGTGTGTGTGTGTGTGTGTGTGTGTGTGTGTGTGTGTGTGTGTGTGTGTGTGTGTGTGTGTGTGTGTGTGTGTGTGTGTGTGTGTGTGTGTGTGTGTGTGTGTGTGTGAGTGAGACAATGCCACACAGTGTAGTGTCAGCAAAGCCAATCATTTGAGATCTTATTCTAGGAGTTAGCGATTCATTCACACACAGAACACAGTCTCTCTTTCCTCTTGCTCTTTGTACTTCATCCTGGGTTAATCCCATGCTAGTCATACAACACTACTTCACTCCAGATGTAGGAAAGGGCTAAAATAGAGGCCAGGGGAAATAAATCATCAGTGTTCAATTACTTCTTCTGACTGATTTTAACTTTCCATGCTGCGTTGTCATACTACCAAGATGCGTTACCATTTACTCTTACAAACGATAAAAACAATGTTCCGAACACGCCTCTCGGCAGCGTTTTCAATTCCTCATGGCACCACAAGTGCATATGTAGTTGAAGCCACAGTTGAGCCACAAGCTGGGATGCTATGCTATGCTATGCATGCTTGAGTCTGTGTGTGTGTGTGTGTGTGTGTGTGTGTGTGTGCATGCGTGAGTCTGTGTGTGTGTGTGTGTGTGTGTGTGCATGCGTGAGTCTGTGTGTATGTGTGCATGCTTCAGTCTGTGTGTGTGTGTGTGTGCATGCTTGGGTCTGTGTGTGTGTGTGTGTGCATGCGTGAGTCTGTGTGTGTGTGTGTGTGTGTGTGTGCATGCGTGAGTCTGTGTGTATGTGTGCATGCTTCAGTCTGTGTGTGTGTGTGTGTGTGTGTGTGCATGCTTGGGTCTGTGTGTGTGTGTGTATGCATGCTTGAGTCTGTGTGTGTGTGTGTGTGTGTGTGCATGCGTGAGTCTGTGTGTATGTGTGCATGCTTCAGTCTTTGTATGTGTGTGTGTGTGCATGCTTGGGTCTGTGTGTGTGTGTGTGTGTGTGTGTGCATGCTTGGGTCTGTGTGTGTGTGTGTGTGTGCATGCATGTTTGCGTGTGTGTGTGCATGCTTGAGTCTGTGTGTGTGTGCATGCATCATGCTTGCAAACATTTGCACGTATGTGTGTGTGTGTGTGTGTGTGTTTATTTTTGTGTGTGTCCGTGCGTGTGTCTTTATGTGTGTGAGTGTGTGTGTGTGCGTGTCAGTTTGAGCGAGCACGTGCACCATGTGCATGCGAGAGCAGTGGGGACATAATGGTGTTCAGCTGTTTGTCCTCAGGTTGTCAGCACTCCAGAACATCCCCAACAACCCCACGAAGCCTGATTCACCCCCCACTCGCTGCCTCTCGCTCTCTCTCGCTCTCTGAACTGTAGACAGTCCCAGAAGGTGTAGCCACCACCCACCCCACATGACGGGGGCGTCACACGTGTAGATCACAGGCCACTGACAGCCACATCAGCGTTGATCACTTCATGTGTTATCGTCGTCAGCGTGCGTCGCTACACAAGACAGCCGTACCTCATCAAGAGATGAATTCTGAATGAACTGCCCTGTCAAACACACGGGCCAGTCCACCCTCAGTAAATTATACATTATTATATCGTAATTCATTGTGTGTGCGTGCGTATTCAGGTGGTGTCAAGTCCTGTTCTCTAAACTGCTTGGCGGAAGGATACAACTTCTACACGGAGCGCGCTCCAGCCGTGGTGGACGGGACACCTTGCCGGGACGACTCCCTGGACGTGTGTGTGAACGGAGAGTGTAAGGTGAGAGCTTTGACGGGCCACAGTATGATATTAGGAAGGAGGAGGAGCCCTGAGGATCTTTGTTGGCGTGTGAGCTTGAAACATAACCTCTGTATATAAATTCAGTGGACATAACGGACCCTCTCCTAGATGGAAAGAAATGGTCTTCATCATGAACAATTCATTCTTCAGTCCTTTTAACGCTCACATTTGGGCACTGACAAAAGCCATATCTCCCCTGTGGAGATGGATCCACAAACAGGACTAAAGGTTTCTGGGTGTCTGAAGCACCTGCGTATGGAGGTAAAGACATGAGTAAGGCCCCGGGCCCCAGGGCCTCCCTCACCTGGCAGAGGAGAGACCCTGCAGCCCTCACCCACACAACCCTCACCCTGCAGCCCTCACCCTGCAGCCCTCACCCACACAACCCTCACCCACACAGCCCTCACCCTGCAGCCCTCACCCACACAGCCCTCACCCTCACAGCCCTCACCCACACAGCCCTCACCCACACAGCCCTCACCCACACAGCCCTCACCCTCACAGCCCTCACCCACACAGCCCTCACCCACACAGCCCTCACCCTGCAGCCCTCACCCTCACAGCCCTCACCCACACAGCCCTCACCCACACAACCCTCACCCACACAGCCCTCACCCACACAGCCCTCCACCCACACAGCCCTCACCCCTGCAGCCCTCACCCACACAGCCCTCACCCACACAGCCCTCACCCACACAGCCCTCACCCACACAGCCCTCACTCACACAACCCTCACCCACGCAACCCTCCCCCACACAGCCCTCACCCACACAGCCCTCACCCACACAACCCTCACCCACACAGCCCTCACCCACACAGCCCTCACCCACACAGCCCTCACCCACACAGCCCTCGCTCCGACACGCTTATGGGATTCCACGCGAGAGCTGTAGTACGTTTTGATTGGATGGTGAAGCTGCACTTAACTTGCTTTGCAACCCTCCTTCCCTCAGTGTTGTATAGGTTCGGTCTTCTATAGGTTGGGTCATGTGCATGTAATGGTATTACTGGACACAACAGAGGAGAGTGGGGACTTTGTCACCATGCGCTCTCTGTCCTTTGCCTCCTCCACTTCCTCCTCCCTGCCTCTCTTTGCTGTGTTCTGCTCTGGAGGAACTCGCTGACCTTCTCAGCTGTTTGGATACTGCTGGCTGGCTGGCTGTACCACATGCCCTCAATCTCTCTCAATCTCTCTCTTGCTCTCTTTCTTTCTTGCTATGCTTTTTTCTCTGAAAACTTCTTTTCATATCCTTCTTTCTTTCTTCTTTTCTAGTTTCATGTTTCTCACAGTTTTTCTGGGGTTTATTTATTATCTTTCTATTTCACTTTTTAATATTCCCCCTTCACCCAGTTTTCCCCTTTCCTTTCTCGTTAAGTGGACACACACTGCTCTACTCTCATCTCACATGAGAGTGAAGGAGCACATGGGTTTCAGGTATACTTTGCAGGGTAATGGACATGGTGTACTTAGAAGTACTACATACATACTGGAGTTCTACTGGAGAACATACTTGAATGATGAAGAGCCATAGTGTGTGTCGGAGGGCATGTGTGTGTGTGTGTGCGTGCATGCTTTTGTTCGCGTGTGTGTGTGTGTTTTTGCCTGTGTGTGTGTGTGTGTGTGTGGTTAGGCCGTGCTTGAAAACACATGGCCAGTGAGAACACATGTTAGCAGAGTGTGGCCTCATGGCTGTGAGTCTTCTCCCGAGACCGCTGGGGTGCTGGCCATATTCTTTTCTACAGCATGGAAAACATTCACACCACCTGTTCCTTCCCAGGAAAGAAAAATGCAGCTAGAGAGGTTTTTTCACTTGACACCTTGAGTCAAGTCATGTGGATGGTGGTGTCTGTAGAGACTTGGTAAGTGGCTGAACGCCTTGAGAGGACGTTGAGTGAGCTGTATTTTGTTACACTAAATGACAGTGGTTTCATTATAGAGCAGATCCAGCTGCGGTTATCTTGCTCAAGTAGGCCCACTTGTAGCCTGAACACGTTTGTGTTTCTTTAGGGTCAGAATGGCGGCTTTTGGCATCGGTACTAAGGTATTTTTGAGAAAGTGTAATTCCTCCACTTTTGCTGCATTTTCAGTGTTATTTAAAAAAGGAACGAGGACCCAAGAAAGGGCAGTATGTCTGAGGAAGAACAACAAGTCCATCTGGAATGGTCATCTCCCCGTGTATGTTATTTATGTTTAGCTCTTGAGAAGGAAGACGTCTCAGCCTCCCTTTGGGACTCCGTCAGACTGACCCCCCCCCCCCCCCCCCCCCCCAAAACCAATTTGTAGGTACTCTGACCCTTCCCCCCACTCCTGACTCAAGGGACCCCTCTCTGTCTGACCCCCTCCATCCTGCCTCCTGACTCAAGTGACCCCTCTCTGTCTGACCCCCTCCATCCTGCCTCCTGACTCAAGTGACCCCTCTCTGTCTGACCCCCTCCATCCTGCCTCCTGACTCAAGGGACCCCTCTCTGTCTCACCCCCTCCATCCTGCCTCCTGACTCAAGTGACCCCTCTCTGTCTGACCCCCTCCATCCTGCCTCCTGACTCAAGTGACCCCTCTCTGTCTGACCCCCTCCATCCTGCCTCCTGACTCAAGTGACCCCTCTCTGTCTGACCCCCTCCATCCTGCCTCCTGACTCAAGTGACCCCTCTCTGTCTGACCCCCTCCATCCTGCCTCCTGACTCAAGTGACCCCTCTCTGTCTGACCCCCTCCATCCTGCCTCCTGACTCAAGTGACCCCTCTCTGTCTGACCCCCTCCATCCTGCCTCCTGACTCAAGTGACCCCTCTCTGTCTGACCCCCCTCCATCCTGCCTCCTGACTCAAGTGACCCCTCTCTGTCTGACCCCCTCCATCCTGCCTCCTGACTCAAGTGACCCCTCTCTGTCTGACCCCCTCCATCCTGCCTCCTGACTCAAGTGACCCCTCTCTGTCTGACCCCCTCCATCCTGCCTCCTGACTCAAGTGACCCCTCTCTGTCTGACCCCCTCCATCCTGCCTCCTGACTCAAGTGACCCCTCTCTGTCTGACCCCCTCCATCCTGCCTCCTGACTCAAGTGACCCCTCTCTGTCTGACCCCCTCCATCCTGCCTCCTGACTCAAGTGACCCCTCTCTGTCTGACCCCCTCCATCCTGCCTCCTGACTCAAGTGACCCCTCTCTGTCTGACCCCCTCCATCCTGCCTCCTGACTCAAGTGACCCCTCTCTGTCTGACCCCCTCCATCCTGCCTCCTGACTCAAGTGACCCCTCTCTGTCTGACCCCCTCCATCCTGCCTCCTGCTTCAGCACGTGGGCTGTGACCGCATCCTGGGCTCGGACGTACGCGAGGACCGCTGCCGGAACTGTGGCAGCGATGGCAGCAGCTGTGAGGCCATCGAGGGAGTGTTCAACGACTCGCTGCCTGAAGGAGGTACAGAAGAACCCTCTCTCTGTCTGTCTCTGTCTCTGTCTCTGTCTGTCTCTCTCTCTCTCTCTCTCTCTCTCTCTCTCTCTCTCTCTCTCTCTCTCTCTGTCTCTCTCTCTCTCTCTGTCTCTGTCTCTGTCTCTGTCTCTGTCTCTGTCTCTCTCTCTCTCTCTCTCTCTCTCTCTCTCTGTCTCTCTCTCTCTCTCTCTCTCTCTCTCTCTCTCTCTCTCTCTCTCTCTCTCTGTCTCTCTCTCTCTCTCTCTCTCTGTCTCTGTCTCTGTCTCTGTCTCTGTCTCTCTCTCTCTCTCTCTCTCTCTCTCTCTCTCTGTCTCTGTCTCTGTCTCTCTCTCTCTCTCTCTCTCTCTCTCTCTCTCTCTCTGTCTCTGTCTCTCTCTCTGTCTCTGTCTCTGTCTCTGTCTCTGTCTCTGTCTCTGTCTCTGTCTCTCTCTCTCTCTCTCTCTCTCTCTCTCTCTCTCTGTCTCTCTCTCTCTCTCTGTCTCTCTCTCTCTCTCTCTCTCTCTCTCTCTCTCTCTGTCTCTGTCTCTCTCTCTGTCTCTGTCTCTGTCTCTGTCTCTGTCTCTGTCTCTCTCTCTCTCTCTCTCTCTCTCTCTCTCTCTCTCTCTCTCTCTCTCTCTCTCTCCTATGTAGATCACCCGTTAACACGACTCCTCAGTTAGCAACTCAGCCCTGAGGTCAGAATGGTCAACCTCTGACCTTTTGTGGCCTTAGGGTCAGAAGCAGGACCATAGGTTGGTCACCCCTCCACTAAATGTCATTGTTTGGGAGATGCTTGTATACGACGCAGCTTTCCGTGCATGTGGAAACATGGGCATAGAGAAGGAGGTACAGGGGCTCGGCTATCTTACTTCAGGCATCTTCCTGCAGGCTTTCTAAAGAAGTTCATTAGTGGGCAAATCAGTTGCTTAACATTAGCGTGAGGCAAGACCCTGTAGGTAGAGAACGAGCCTCTGGGTTTATGACCTCATTTCCTTCAAGTAGAAGAGGGGTGTTTCCTGCATTAACTGCCTATTACTCCTATCACCAGCCACCTTGTCTTCCTGAAATATAGCGTGCTTTATGACCGCTAAGCATCTTTCCATAAAGAAAAAACCTTGACTCAGCCTAAACAAAACCGTCTGTTCTCCCTCTCCCATAACTGTGCGACAATTACAAAGTGTCCTGCATCGATGACAGGGTGCTCTGCTTCCGTAGCTTAAAATACCCGTCCTTCCTTTTCATGGAAGCTCTGTCATTATACAGTGACTACAGCATCTGCTGCTGCAAGATGCTAACCCTGGGGGACCCGCCCTGGGGGACCCGCCCTGGGGGACCCGCCCTGGGGGGGACCCGCCCTGGGGGACCCGCCCTGGGGGACCCGCCCTGGGGGACCCGCCCTGGGGGGGACCCGCCCTGGGGGACCCGCCCTGGGGGACCCGCCCTGGGGGGGACCCGCCCTGGGGGGGACCCGCCCTGGGGGACCCGCCCTGGGGGACCCGCCCTGGGGGGGACCCGCCCTGGGGGGGACCCGCCCTGGGGGGGACCCGCCCTGGGGAGGACCCGCCCTGGGGGACCCGCCCTGGGGGACCCGCCCTGGGGGGGACCCGCCCTGGGGGACCCGCCCTGG
>JACYXH010000392.1:1090000-1095000 GCA_026745465.1 Lota lota | reverse complement strand
TAGAGACGTTTGAGACGTTTAGAGACGTTTAGAGAAGTTTAGAGACATGGCTGTCTGAGGACGGCTGCTCCACAGGCAGGAGAAGCAGCGATGACCCCCTCAGGGTATTGGAACACAGCCGGGATTACTGGTACAATGGCATTTACATCACCAGAAAGTGCTTATCCATGTAAAATGCTATATGCTATATACAATATACACAAATATGTATATAAACGCAGCAGTCGCTGAAGGATAAGGGAGAGGATTTAAAAAGAGCGCTGTTTCGTGTGTTTGCTTCAAATTGCTTGACTTGCTATTGGTTGGCTCGTACGCAGTAAGCCTCATGGGCCGGGTCAATAAATAGGTGTGTGGGTTTTACACCCATATGTGTTGAATACACATGCTGATATGGGTTGAGCAGGCGGCCTGTCTCAACTAATGCATTGCATTATTTATGCTTTTTGGTGTGTGTGTGTGTGTGTGTGTGTGTGTGTGTGTGTGTGTGTGTGTGTGCGTGTGTGTGCGTGCGCATGTGTGTGTGTGTGCGTGCGTGCGTTGATCTTTGTGTGTCTAGGTGTTGGTCCGAGAGGAGAACCCCGGCATACACTTCCGCTTCAACCCCCCCGTCAACAGAGATGCACTGAGCGGCTTCGCCTGGCACTACACCTCCTGGTCCCGTTGCTCGGCCCTCTGCGCTGGAGGTTCTCCCTGCCCTACTTCACTCATTCACTACACCTCCTGGTCCCTCTGCGCTGGAGGTTCTCCCTGCCCTACTTCACTCATTCACTACACCTCCTGGTCCCTCTGCGCTGGAGGTTCTCCCTGCCCTACTTCACTCATTCACTACACGTCCTGGTCCCTCTGCGCTGGAGGTTCTCCCTGCCCTACTTCACTCATTCACTACACCTCCTGGTCCCTCTGCGCTGGAGGTTCTCCCTGCCCTACTTCACTCATTCACTACACCTCCTGGTCCCTCTGCGCTGGAGGTTCTCCCCTGGAGACTCACACACTAGTCTTTATTGATCCAGGCTCGTTGAGATGGAATACCTCTTTTCCCACACCTGGGGCCTCAGGCATAGACGTCTGCGTAGGTGTCTACGCAGACGACGAGGTTTTACCAGATGTTGAAATGGTGCTGGCTTTGCTATTTATGCATACCAGTTGTCCTTCGATTGTGAGTCCACACCCCGTCAGCTCTCATCGTTCGCTAAGCATGTTTGTAGAACACCAGTAATGACCTGGATTTCGCAACAAACTGAAGCGCGGAGTCAGGCCATCCCAAACCCAAGGGTGGACTGGCATATCCCGACCTGTCTGTTACTCCCATTGACTGTCTACTCAATACTGCTAACTACTGCCCGTTCATAAATATGTCCGTAGATCTCAAGAGCCCGCCCTCAACGCTGCACTTTCCTGGCTCCTCAGCAATAAGTGTGAAGTTGCTCAGATGGTTGTCGAGAAACACTACCACTTCTACTACTACTACTACTATCCACTCCCCTGAGACTCATATCCAAAGTGATTGTCTTACTCTATATTCCTATAATCTATAATCTACCCCCCCCTCCGCCCACACCTACCCCCACCTACCCCTTCTAGGTTTTATGCTCTCTTTCAAGACAGTGCTAACGTCCACATAGGGTGGCGTGTAAAAACACACCGTTTAAAATGCCCATGGAGCTCGCTGTTAGGGAGAGCTAACCCAGGGACAAACCCTGTTAGGGAGAGCTAACCCAGGGACAAACCCTGTTAGGGAGAGCTAACCCAGGGACAAAACCCTGTTAGGGAGAGCTAACCCAGGGACAAACCCTGTTAGGGAGAGCTAACCCAGGGACAAACCCTGTTAGGGAGAGCTAACCCAGGGACAAACCCTGTTAGGGAGAGCTAACCCAGGGACAAACCCTGTTAGGGAGAGCTAACCCAGGGACAAAACCCTGTTAGGGAGAGCTAACCCAGGGACAAAACCCTGTTAGGGAGAGCTAACCCAGGGACAAACCCTGTTAGGGAGAGCTAACCCAGGGACAAAACCCTGTTAGGGAGAGCTAACCCCGGGACAAAACCCTGTTAGGGAGAGCTAACCCCGGGACAAAACCCTGTTAGGGAGAGCTAACCCAGGGACAAAACCCTGTTAGGGAGAGCTAACCCAGGGACAAAACCCTGGGAATGGAATGTCTGCACTCCCAAGGCTGAGGTTCCCTGCCTGAGATGGCTCAGAGACCATGAGGTCTGGCTTTGAAGATACTACGCTCTCGCTCTCTCTGCGTCAACGATCCTAAGCTGTCATTCCTGATAAGAGAGCTAGAAATGTACTTGGCACTTTGTCAGCCAGCCTTTCAGGAGAGCCAGCCCTGTAGGAGAGGCAGCCCTGTAGAAGAGCCAGCCCTGTAGGAGAGCCAGCCTTTAAGGAGAGCCAGCCCTGTAGGAGAGGCAGCCCTGTAGAAGAGCCAGCCCTGTAGGAGAGGCAGCCCTGTAGGAGAGGCAGCCCTGTAGGAGAGGCAGCCTTTAAGGAGAGGCAGCAATCACAGCTCATTTCCAATTTCATTCATCAGTTGACTTTTTTAAATCGCCCCGCAGTTCTCTTCTGTACGCTGTAAGATCGTACCACACCCAGGACGTTGAGTGCATAGTGAAGGGTGCTGAATGCATGGGGGTCATGTTGGTGTCTCTTTACAGGTGTGCAGCTACAGCAGGTGGTGTGCAAGAAGCAGGCCGACCACTCGGTGGTCTTCAACCACTTCTGTGACAAGAAGAACAAACCCAAAGAGAAGAGGAGGTCCTGCAACTCTGAGCCGTGCGCCCCAAGGTCAGAGAGCTGCCCCACCATAGACATACATACATAGACCCTACACCATAGACATATATATAGACCCTACACCATAGACATACATACATAGACCCTACACCATAGACATACATACATAGACCCTACACCATAGACACACATACATAGACCCTACACTATAGACATATACATAGACCCTACACCATAGACATACATACATAGACCCTACACCATAGACATACATACATAGACCCTACACCATAGACACACATACATAGACCCTACACCATAGACACACATACATAGACCCTACACCATAGACACATATACATAGACCCTACACCATAGACATATATACATAGACCCTACACCATATACATATATACATAGACCCTACACCATAGACATATATACATAGACCCTACACCATATACATATATACATAGACCCTACACCATATACATACATACATAGACCCTACACCATATACATATATACATAGACCCTACACCATAGACATACAGACATAGACCCTACACCATATACATACATACATAGACCCTACACCATAGACATACAGACATAGACCCTACACCATAGACATACAGACATAGACCCTACACCATATACATACATATATAGACCCTACACCATAGACATACAGACATAGACCCTACACCATAGACATACATACATAGACCCTACACACATATACATAGACCCTACACCATAGACACATATACATAGACCCTACAACATATACATATATACATAGACCCTACACATATATACATAGACCCTACACCATAGACATATATACATAGACCCTACACATATATACATAGACCCTACACCATAGACATATATACATAGACCCTACACCATAGACCCTTCAAACCAAAGAAAGTGTTAAATTCAATATATATTGAACAAATGTTCCATGAAGTGTTGTGAATCATAGCACTTCATGGCTTTGTGTGTTTGGCTTGATTTAAACGCTTGTTGATTCAATTTTCTTAACTTCTTCGATAAACTTTTAAAAGGGAATACGTTTGTACGTATTATGTTTGCATAGACACGGTCTTAGCTCAGGTTTTTTCACATCCTTTCTTTCTAACCGATCCCTTGTGATTGGCTCCTGCTCTAACCGATCCCTTGTGATTGGCTCCTGCTCTAACCGATCCCTTGTGATTGGCCCCAGCTGGTGGAGCGGGGAGTGGTCAGAGTGCAGCCGTAGCTGCAGTGGGGGCCTGCGCACCCGCCAGGTGCTCTGCAAGAGGAAGATCTCCTCAGCGGAGGACAAGGTGCACGACGACACAGCATGCAGCCCCCCTAGGCCCTCCCTCACTGAGCCCTGCAGCAACCACACCTGCCCCCCCGAGTGGCTGGCCCTGGACTGGTCCGAGGTAAGGAGGGAGACCCCTCGCTCTCTCTCTGTCTGTCTGTCTGTCTCTCTCTCTCTCTGTCTGTCTGTCTGTCTGTCTGTCTCTCTCTCTGTCTGTCTGTCTGTCTGTCTGTCTGTCTGTCTGCCTGTCTGTCTGTGTGTGTTTTCATTGTGTTCTTGAACACCACAGTTTGTGCCCAAATCTTTAGAAAACCTCAACAGAAAACAGGCAGGATTTTTCCTCCAGGGATCCTTTAGGTTTTTGTTTTCTCTTCACTTGTTTTTCTCTTGAAAAAGTTAATGACACTCTCTTCCAGGCTCTGCGATGACGGTGTCACAACAATGACATGCCCAGTGGAGCTAATTAAATATATCACAATGCACTTTTATTAAAACAACCTGTTAAAACAGGTTTCCTGAAATTAAAGCTCAATTTCTCCAAACCGTAAACAGATAACAGTGCTCTCAAAACCATGGCCTCTCTTCTCAAAATGGAGTCTTTCCACCAAAACAAAACACACAGCTATCATATGAACATCTACAGAGCACCAATTGTTACGTTTGAAACACTACCAGCAAAATACTGTTTATGTATGTTTTGGCTTCATGTGTGGCTTCAGTTTAGATATTCTGGTCCTGGTCAGGTTGAACTCTTCCTGGTCCTGGTCTGGTTGAGCCCTGCCTGGTCCTGGTCTGGTTGAACCCTGCCTGGTCCTGGTCAGGTTGAACTCTTCCTGGTCCTGGTCTGGTTGAACCCTGCCTGGTCCTGGTCTGGTTGAACCCTGCCTGGTCCTGGTCAGGTTGAACTCTTCCTGGTCCTGGTCTGGTTGAACCCTGCCTGGTCCTTCTCTG
>JACYXH010000392.1:1067500-1085000 GCA_026745465.1 Lota lota | reverse complement strand
AACCATCAACCATCCCCAACCCCATAACCCTATCTGTCATGCTTTAACCATCACACCATCCCCAACCCTAACCCTATCTGTCAGCTTTAACCATCACCATCCCCACCTAACCCTATCCATGCTTTAACCCATCAACCATCCCCAACCCTAACCCTATCTGTCATGCTTTAACCATCAACCATCCCCACACCCCCTATCTGTCATGCTTTAACCATCAACCATCCCCAACCCTAACTGTCATGCTTTAACCATCAACCATCCCCAACCCTAACCCTATCTGTCATGCTTTAACCATCAACCATCCCCAACCCTAACCCTATCTGTCATGCTTTAACCATCAACCATCCCCAACCCTAACCCTATCTGTCATGCTTGGAGCAGAGGGTGAACCCAGGCACAAAACTGAAAAATGTACTGGGCACCAAAACTTTACTTTGGTTCCAACCGAGCCGATACAGAAAGATAATACAAATAACGACAGAAAGGAAGAAAGAATAAAGAAGACAAAATATGTATAAACACTGAACAAGGGGTGGAAACCAGGGAACTTAAATACATGGAACACAGGTGACACACATTGAGCTAACAAGACAAAAGGTCTGGGGAGCTGGGGCAGGAGACCTTGTTATCTGGTTCCTGTGTCTAAATATCTTTTTCCAGTAAAAAACGCAAAACATGAAAAAAGCTCTGAATTGAAGATTAAAATGTATTTTGTTTGTTTCCAACGCAGAGTGTAAAGACGTGAACACTGTGGCGTACTGCCCCCTGGTGCTCCGCTTCAAGTTCTGCAGCCGGCCTTACTTCAGACAGATGTGCTGCAAGACCTGCCAAGGACACTGACCCGAACAGCTAGACCCATCACACCCTGAACAGCCAGACCCATCACACCCTGAACAGCCAGACCCATCACACCCTGAACAGCCAGACCCATCACACCCTGAACAGCCAGACCCATCCCACCCTGAACAGCTAGACCTATCACACCCCGAACAGCTAGACCCATCACACCCTGAACAGCCAGACCCATCACACCCCATCACATCCCGAACAGCTAGACCCATCACACCCTGAGCAGCCAGACCCATCACACCCCGAACAGCTAGACCCATCACACCCTGAACAGCTAGACCCATCACACCCTGAACAGCCAGACCCATCACACCCTGAACAGCCAGACCCATCACACCCTGAACAGCTAGACCCATCACACCCTGAACAGCTAGACCCATCACACCCTGAACAGCCAGACCCATCACACCCTGAACAGCTAGACCCATCACACCCTGAACAGCTAGACCCATCACACCCTGAACAGCTAGACCCATCACACCCTGAACAGCTAGACCCATCACACCCTGAACAGCTAGACCCATCACACCCCATCACACCCTGAACAGCCAGACCCATCACACCCTGAACAGCCAGACCCATCCCACCCTGAACAGCTAGACCCATCACACCCTGAACAGCTAGACCCATCACACCCTGAGCAGCCAGACCCATCACACCCTGAACAGCCAGACCCATCACACCCTGAACAGCTAGACCCATCACACCCTGAACAGCTAGACCCATCACACCCTGAACAGCCAGACCCATCACACCCTGAACAGCTAGACCCATCACACCCTGAACAGCTAGACCCATCACACCCTGAACAGCTAGACCCATCCCACCCTGAACAGCTAGACCCATCACACCCCATCACACCCCGAACAGCTAGACCCATCACACCCCATCACACCCTGAACAGCTAGACCCATCACACCCTGAACAGCTAGACCCATCACACCCCATCACACCCTGAACAGCTAGACCCATCACACCCTGAACAGCTAGACCCATCACACCCTGAACAGCTAGACCCATCACACCCCATCACACCCTGAACAGCTAGACCCATCACACCCCATCACACCCTGAACAGCTAGACCCATCACACCCTGAACAGCTAGACCCATCACACCCGAACAGCTAGACCCATCACACCCCATCACACCCTGAACAGCTAGACCCATCACACCCTGAGCAGCCAGACCCATCACACCCTGAACAGCTAGACCCATCACACCCTGAACAGCTAGACCCATCACACCCTGAACAGCTAGACCCATCACACCCTGAACAGCCAGACCCATCACACCCTGAACAGCCAGACCCATCACACCCTGAACAGCTAGACCCATCACACCCTGAACAGCCAGACCCATCACACCCTGAACAGCTAGACCCATCACACCCTGAACAGCTAGACCCATCACACCCTGAACAGCCAGACCCATCACACCCGAACAGCTAGACCCATCACACCCCATCACACCCTGAACAGCTAGACCCATCACACCCTGAGCAGCCAGACCCATCACACCCTGAACAGCCAGACCCATCACACCCTGAACAGCCAGACCCATCACACCCGAACAGCTAGACCCATCACACCCCATCACACCCTGAACAGCTAGACCCATCACACCCTGAGCAGCCAGACCCATCACACCCTGAACAGCTAGACCCATCACACCCTGAACAGCTAGACCCATCACACCCTGAACAGCTAGACCCATCACACCCTGAACAGCTAGACCCATCACACCCTGAGCAGCCAGACCCATCACACCCTGAACAGCTAGACCCATCACACCCCATCACACCCTGAACAGCTAGACCCATCACACCCCATCACACCCTGAACAGCCTTTCTCAGGGTCCTCCGCCTCACTGTTCATCTGAGAACTCTCTCTAGGCGCCACTGAGCCTGACTGAAGACAAAGCTACTCTGGGGCTTGGTGACTGACATCGAGAGTGCTACGTCCTGACATTAGGGTCTAGTCATAGTGGGCAGTGTTTCTGTAGGACCTGTGTCAACCCCCCCACTCTTTTAACGTCTACTCATCTGAACCCCCCCCCCCCGTGGGCGACCAGATCCAGGTCTTGAACCAGGTCTCACTGGAGCATCCATTCCACAAGATGGAGGGAGGGGTTTGGAGGTAGCCCTCCCTCTCTGCGTTGCATCACATCCCTGTTGTGTAATGTTATGGTGCTACTACATGTTGTCATGGCAGCAGGACTGGGCCCAGTGCTCAAGTACTGTACTTGTTTTGTAGGCTCTTTTTTGAAAACAGGTTTATGTTAAGCTATTAGTCCTGTGTGCTAACAGGTTTTATGTTTTATGTTTATGAATACCAATCACCTTTTGTTACAAAATGGTTTATTATGCAGTTACCTTTAAACTCCTAAAGGAAAACCTTATTTTATATTAATAGTAAAACATGTGTTTATGTTATCTGATAGAGGTGTTGATTGATCATGTTATTGAATTTTGATTCACACATATCTATGTTCTGGACAATCCTTAGCTATAGCCTACTGCTAAATTATCATCAGAGTTTATTTCACGCTCAAATCTGAGCAGTTAAACCAAGTTAGTTTGATGTGTTTTTTGTTCAATGTACACTTTGAGAGTCTGCCACCGTGAACATGCCACACAGTCTTGCCAGTTGCTGCTCTACCAGACACAAGGGTCTGGCCACTGGTAACATCAGTTCAACCTCATATCACTTGCAATACCTCCACACCGAAATCTGTACAACTAGAACACACACTACTACCATTCAATTAAGAGCAAAGAATCAATCTCAAACATCTTGTATTCATTAGTTCTCCTGTGTAGAGAGCTGTGTGTTTTCAGCAGAAATGGGTTGGTTCCCCGGCTTTAACAGCAATACTAGTCCCTGGTCCCCACGTGGCCCTTATCTCAGCCCGCTAATACTAGCATCGCACAAAGCCTCTCTACAGGGACACGGGGGGAGGAAGGTCTCTGTTCGTACTGTACAAGACACATAGCAGCTGAGGTATAGTTCAAGGGATCTGAAACTGGCCGTTTTTAAAATGAGGAAAGGCAGCAGATCATCAACATATCATCATCGTCATTGGGACAGCCGTACAGTCATAACAAGTTAGAAATTAATAGCAATGAGCATTTTTTCTCATGTTTTTTGTATTTATTTTTTCTCAACACAATGGCGGCTCTTGTTGTCATGTGACCCACCCGCGGGGGGAGGGGGGGGGGACGGACTAAAATAACTACACCAACAACACTCGTTCCTGTTTGAACACTCTCAGTCCGCTGTTTGTATGTGCTGGAGGCTTGGTGGGAAATAATTGACTTTGTTCCAGAGGACCTTTCCTTCTCTTCATGGAAGAAATCACTTCCTGGTATACTTGGATAGGGGCCTTCTTGTTTAAACCACACCGAGCAGATATCCATTGATCTCATTCTCTCTATGTGATGTAATTCATCACTACACACACTGTGGACGCTAGCTTTTGCTCCATCTCATCTCACAGCCTTTCATTGTGTGGGACTGGGAGCTGCAGTTGGTCTTGGTGGGAATACGCGACTGTGTTTATTTGTTGTTTTCCTTTGTGGTGCTTTTGTTCAGAATGGTGCTATTCATTCATTCATTATTGTCATTGTTGTCATTGTTTTTGAGTGGTCATTGTACTCGCTGTGATGTAAATTAAATAGAGGGAAAATGTTAGCGTTTTCAATTTTACTGTAACAAGTCTAGTCCTTCAACGTGGCCCAGGATCATCTTTTACTAAACTATACACACACAAAAATCCTCTCGGTTACTTCAAAGTTCAGAACTGTACCACCAAAAATGACACAGATTCTGTAGAGAAAACCCATGTAAACCTGTCAATAGTAACATTGACCCAGATTATACTTTTGTTTCATAGCTTCAAAGGCGTTTCTTTTTATCCTTATTTTCTTATTTTAGTTGTACTTTTATCATGATCTTTATCTACCTGGTACTTGTGAGTGTTCACACTAAGAACATGAAAAGCCAGTTTCATTTGAGCAAGGAGAGAAACGATAGGTTCAACCTTCTCTCTGTTTCATGCTGATTATAATAAGACCTGTGTCCTGTATGTTGCTCTGTACTTAGGAGGAACCACCGCACCACCCGCCATGAAAAACTCTTTGAATGGAAATATAACGTTGAATTAAAAACAAAATGGATGCATTGTTGATTTAAAACGAGTGGCCTATTCTTGCTTATGCATGCAGTTGTGTCATCCCAGTTGTGTCATCCCAGTTGTGTCATCCCAAGTGTGGAAGCATCTTCTTTTATTTTGTACGTCTCTGTTTTCTGTGCATGCGTTTATAGACTCCGCAGAATGTGATCATGGAAACATTTAGGTCATTAGACGTGATGGGGAGGAGGGGCATTGCTCGGCTATTTATTGGGCAGTTGTCTGGTGAAGGATTTCAGTCATGTCTGTCTGCTCTCTGACAGTGACCTCAACTCTATATGTGTCTTTGGCTCTGTAGCAGCAGTAGCATCATCACTGTGTGTGTGGAAGAGAGACCAAGAGAGAGATATGATACACTTTGAGACATTTTAAGGCATTCTTTGTGTTCTAGGTCAGCTACACATCGAACAGACAAACCTGTTAGCTGCCGACTTGCAAGCTCTTTTTTTCACCTGCCTAAAATGTTGGAAACAAAAAGTGTGCTTTCAGCACTTTGCTCCTCGGTTGATCAGTTATTCTGTGCCTGTAGCTTGTTTCAGAGAGAGAGAGCAAGTGAGAGGTGTTGTTGGTGTTGAAACTAGCTCTGCCTCACATGAGCGTAGCTTACCACAGACTGGGTGGAGTTGTACTTCACAAACAGAAACACCATGATTTGAGAGCAGGCTTCTGGATAATTGGTACATGGTCGAGGTTTTCTGGCATCCAAGCGACACTGTCTTGCTGCAGATGAAGAGGCTTTATTGACTTAGTCTACTGCTACCTACTTGATTCTGCTGACACAGCCATGACACTGTCAGGATAACCATCAAAATGATCACAGGGTTATACTTAAGCAAGACCTTTATTTCTTTCATACATCTTACAACACAATGGGTCTTAAACTATTTGACTGGAAGTCTGTACATATAAGCCTATACATACCGTGTGTGTGTGTGTGTGTGTGTGTGTGTGTGTGTGTGTGTGTGTGTGTGTGTACGTGTGTATCTGTATGTGTGTGTGTGTGAGACTTTGTGTGGGTGAGCAGTTCTCGTTTTGCAGTGTACCGCTGTGTTGTGGCAGCATGAGGAAGTAGGTGTGAAAGCTGCTGCAGGACATGATCAAGAGCCCAGCCACCTAGGACTCAGTGTCTCTCACCCTGGTGTACGACTTCTCTCTGACTTTTCTCTCCCCTCTGTGATGGCCCTGTGCTGAGGGGGACGCGTTAGGAATACTCCATCTCTTATCTCTCTCCCTCCCTCTCTCCCTCTCTGTCTCTCTGGAACGTGGACCGCTGTCACAGGAGAGCAGGAGGTCCTCATACCGGCAACAATGGTACAGTAGCTGACCTCTCTGTCGTCTCTCTATGTCCGTCTCATTGGTTGCCGTCCGTCTGCTTTTCCCCGCCGCCTCACAGTGGGATTCTAAGCGTTGAGGTTCTTCTTTTGAACGCAAAGCTCAGGATTTAAGCCACCTGGGATTGCGATGAGGTATTTCCCCATGGAAGGTGTATTTACATCCTACCTCATACTAGCTAATATGAGGGTCTTTGATCCCAGCAGGGAGAGATGAGGGTTCCCAATGTCTCCGTTTCCTCTTTGTTGAAATCGAAAAGCCTTGCCTGACTTGATAACATGTTGTTGATCGTGTTGATCGATCAAATTAGGTTCAGTACAAATATACATTCGAGCTGAATACAAAAGATTGAGAATGATTTAAGACATGATGTATTTCGTTGTTTTTTCGGGGGGTGTAATAATAGTGGGAGGTTCTGGAGTAACACCACTTTTCTCTCAAAAGCAAACTAAAACAGACCTTTGTTTTGAATGTATATAAAGCATCTTGTGAAGTTTATTTTCCAGTATGAAAGCCTAACTGGGGACAGGGGTCGCAAATTAGTGTTTTAAACACAATCTGTGTTTTAAAACCTTAAATAAGGTTTGTGTCCCTGAGAAATAAACAAGAAGCTGAAATAAAAGGGCGGAAGACAGGCCCTGTTTCACAAGAGGCTTCAGCACATGAACATGGAGGAAGTCTGACCGTGACCATGTGTCACAATGCTTCCTGCTGAAGGCCGCACGCCTCCTCTTCCTCTCTGTGCTCAGTCAGCATGCATCCTAGACCCTGCCCATCGCGCAATAAGAATGGATGGATAGGGCAGTGTGTTGGCAAACATCATGCAGTTCAATGTAATAATGCAATTTATGCTATTGTCTTCTCAGTATCTTCAAAATGTCATTTGATTATTAATTTCGTCAAAATATGGATTCCGCTTTACATAATGATGTCGAAAGGTATTATCTTATTGAAATAATACAACCCACACACACTAGCACACACACACACACTATCACACACACACACACACACTTATCTCTATTTATCTCCTTATCTCTATCTATCTCCTTATCTCTCTCTCTCTATCTATCTCCTTATCTCTATCTATCTATCTATCTCCTTATTTCTATCTATCTATCTCCTTATCTCTATCTATCTCCTTATCTCTATCTATCTATCTCCTTATTTCTATCTATCTATCTCCTTATCTCTATCTATCTCCTTATCTCTCTCTATCTATCTCTTTATCTCTATATATCTCCTTATCTCTATCTATCAATCTATCTCATTATCTCTATCTATCTATCTCCTTATCTCTATTTATCTATCTATCTCCTTATCTCTATCTATTTATCTATCTATCTCATTATCTCTCTCTCTCTCTCTCTCTCTCTCTCTCTCTCTCTCTCTCTCTCTCTCTCTCTCTCTCTCTCTCTCTCACTGAACTGTATAGACATTAAGTGGGAACTGACTGAGGTTGAGCAATTCCTAACATGTTTTTATATACCCGTAGGGTTATGGACCTGTGAGGGTTTCTAAGGGACACTGTTATTACAAATAGTTTAAAACGCTCGCTCTGTGGCCTAGGCCTACATGCAGTGGTGTCATTGGGACTGGCTGATCTATCTTCCAGCCTCTCTCACTCTGTCTGTCTCTCTCTCTGTCTCTGTCTCTTACACTCTCTGTCTCTGTCTCTCTCTCTTTCTTTCTGTCTCTCTCGCTCTCTCTGTCTCTGTCTCTCTCTCTTACACTCTCTGTCTCTGTCTCTCTCTTTCTCTGTCTCTCTCTCTTTCTTTCTGTCTCTCTCGCTCTCTCTGTCTCTGTCTCTCTCTCTTACACTCTCTGTCTCTGTCTCTCTCTTTCTCTGTCTCTCTCTCTCTCTCTCTCTCTCTCTCTCTCTCTCTCTCTCTCTGCCTGCCTGCCTTGTTTGCTAATCCAAGGGCAGAGGTGTTAATAGGTTCATATCCTTTTTAAATCCATGAATGCCAGGATCACAAAATCTTGTGCCCCCGCACTTCTTTGTTCTCCTTCACGATGGGTGACACAGTCACACACACACACTAGCACACACACACAAACACACACACGCACACACACACAAACACACACACGCACACACAAACACACAATCACCTCACCCACCCTCAGCAAAGCACGGGAGATGCTCCTTTCTTTTTACTGTTTCGTAACTTAGCAGATGCTTGCATCCAAAGTGAATTAAAATACAGGCCATCCGCCCTTAAAAGAGAAGGAAACAGTACATGTATGATTATGTGGTTGCTTTACGCTATATGGGTCAAAATGGAGAAGTAGCTTTTTGAGAAGTGTATCTGCCGTGAGACTTAAGAGATGGGTCAGGTCATTCAACGTACTCACAGATGACACCTGGAGGGCCAGGGATTGTCTGTCTCATCTGTCCTTCTGCCTCTCAGTCTATCCATTGCATTGTTGTATTGTGGCTCCCTCCCACAGGCCAAGTACCACTGGCAGAGTCAGAACGTGAAACAGAGCGGTGTGGACGACATGGTCCTGCTGTCTAAGATCACAGAGGACTGTATCGTGGAGAACCTGAAGAAGAGATACCTCGATGACTACATCTTCGTATCCTGAGCTTGAGATTCAGTGTTTTTGTGTGTTGGTGTGGCCATTGAAGTATTCTGAATAGGGAGTGTGAATTATTTCAATCCACCTCTCTAACAGTCAATGTCTTGCAACTTGGATGAATACGCTGCTAACAATTAGCCCAGTGGTACAGACACACCCATGTGAAGCATGTTTGGGTTGTCATTGTTCACAATATTAACCTTTATTTTAGAAAAGGTAATTAAGGGAAGTTTAGTAGTGAAGTAAAATGTACATATGGGATTTGGTGGTGTTTATTATCACTAATTACAAGGCTGACAATACTCTCTGTTTGTGTGTTAGATGCTTTGTTTGATATTGTGTAAAGTAAGGGTAAACCAAACACTTACGTACATATGAGGTCACGATAATCAACTTTTACACACACACACCAACGGACACACACACCAACGGACACACACGCACACACACACCAACGCACACACACACACCAACGCACACACACATATATAGGCACAATTGAAACAGATTCAACACTTCCTGATTTTACTCTGTTTATGTCTCAACTGCTCATTTCTGTTTTCTTCTCGACCGTCATTACCATATATAGAGTGTGAGCACCCTACAAACGAGTCAGATCCACAGCTCCCTCACTGCCACATACCAATGATGTCATACGTAATCAGACAATATCGCTTCCCCACAGCCTAATCTACGCCTTCCGTTTGTAAGGGGGGTGGAATAATGTTTTCAATGTGAAAACATTAAAAAATAGTGTTAGATAGGGATGGAGGATAGGTAGGGGAAGACCACAAGATCTTCTCATATTTCCAGTAAATCGCTTGGCCGAGTTATCTTCACCTGTTCTAAACCTTGTCTGGTTGTCATGTGATCCTTGACTATGTGGTGTGCAGTCCTACATTGGCTCTGTGCTGATCTCCGTCAACCCATTCAAACAGATGCCCTACTTCACAGACCGGGAAGTGGAGCTGTACCAAGGCGCTGTGAGTGAAACTGTTTGTTCACCGCATTCATTCATAGTAACCAGGAAAGGGTTGTTTCGTTTCTTTACCGTAAATGGCATGAAAAGATGTGACCTTAGCAATCACTATTGATGCTGCTGTATAACGTTGGTCTGCATTGGATCCCCCATAGGCCCAGTACGAGAACCCTCCCCACGTTTATGCCTAAAAAGGATAAAGGATAAAGGATAAAGGATAAAAGGATAACGGAATAAGAGGATAAAAGAGATAAAGGATAAAAGGATTAAACAGCGATAAAGGATAAAAGGATTAAAGGATAAAGCGATAAAAGGATTTAAAGATAAAAGAAATAACAAGAATAAAAAGATATCAGAATTAAAAGAATAAAGAGATAAAAAGATAAAAAGAAATAAAAAGAATATAAAGATAAAAGGCTTAAGAATAAAGGATAAAAGGATAAAAGGATAAAGAGATAAAAGGATAAAAGGGCATAAAAGATAAAAAGATAAAAGAATAAAGGAATAAAGAATAAAAGGATAAGGATAAAGAAATAAAAGAAATGAAAAGATAAAAAGACTAAAACAGTCATAAAAAAGATTAAAAGCATAAACCCCCCTCCCCCCCTCACCCCCCACACCCTCACCCCTCCACCCTTCACCCCCCCTCCACCCCTCCACCACACCTCCACCCTCCACCCCTTACCCTTCACCCTTCACCCCTCCCCCTCACCCCTCCCACCCTTCACCCTCCACCCCTCCACCCCCTCACCCTCCACCCCTTCACCCCCTCACCCTCCACCACCTCACCCCTCCACCCCTTCACCCCCTCACCCCTCCACCCCTTCACCCCCTCACCCCCTCACCCCTCCACCCCCTCACCCCTCCACCCCTTCACCCCCTCACCCCTCCACCCCTTCACCCCCTCACCCCTCCACCCCTTCCCCCCCTCACCCCCTCCACCCCTCCACCCCTTCACCCCCTCACCCCCCACCCCCTCACCCCTCCACCCCTTCACCCCCTCCACCCCTCCACCCCCTCCACCCCCTCACCCCTCCACCCCTTCACCCCCTCACCCCTCCACCCCCTCACCCCTCCACCCATTCACCCCCTCACCCCTCCACCCCTCCACCCCTCCACCCTTCACCCCCTCACCCCTCCACCCCTCCACCCCTTCACCCCCTCACCCCTCCACCCATTCACCCCCTCACCCCTCCACCCCTCCACCCCTCCACCCCTCCACCCCTCCACCCCTTCACCCCCTCACCCCTCCACCCCTCCACCCCTTCACCCCCTCACCCCTCCACCCCTCCACCCCTTCACCCTTCACCCCTTCACCCTTCACCCCTCCACCCCTTCACCCTTCACCCTTCACCCTCCACCCCCTCCACCCCTCCACCCCTCCACCCCCTCACCCCTCCACCCCTTCACCCCCCTCACCCCTCCACCCCTCCACCCCTTCACCCCCCTCACCCCTCCACCCTTCCACCCTCCACCCCCTCACCCCTCCACCCCTCCACCCCTCCACCCCCTCACCCCTCCACCCCTTCACCCCCTCACCCCTCCACCCTTCCACCCTCCACCCCTCCACCCCTCCACCCCTCCACCCCCTCACCCCTCCACCCCTTCACCCCCTCACCCCTCCACCATTCCACCCTCCACCCCCTCACCCCTTCACCCCTCCACCCCTCCACCCCCTCACCCCTCCACCCCTTCACCCCCTCACCCCTCCACCCTTCCACCCTCCACCCCCTCACCCCCTCCACCCCTCCACCCCTTCACCCTCCACCCCTTCAATGACGATGAGTGTTGATTTGGTGGTGTGACTGACGGTGTATTGTGTGAACAGCGGTGAGAGTGGTGCAGGGAAAACGGTTGCTGCTAAGTACATCATGGGCTACATCTCCAAAGTGTCTGGAGGAGGACCCAAAGTACAGGTGTGGTAGCTTCCACTGGCATGCAGGAGTAGGCTGTTCTGTGATTTGCTAACTTGTCTTGTGAAAGCCAAATCCTTTAATCTTGCAAATCTCCAATTGCTACTTCTTGCTCTCTTACTGTGTGTGTGTGTGTGTGTGTGTGTGTGTGTGTGTGTGTGTGCACTCTCAGCATGTGAAAGATATCATCCTACAGTCTAATCCTCTGCTGGAGGCGTTTGGTAACGCCAAGACCGTCCGCAACAACAACTCCAGTCGTTTCGTAAGTCCCATCCACACCAGTCCCATTTGGATGCACTCCTCTCCGCACACTCCTCTCCGCACACTCCTCTCCGCGCACTCCTCTCCGCACACTCCTCTCCGCGCACTCCTCTCCGCACACTCCTCTCCGCACACTCCTCTCCGCACACTCCTCTCCGCACACTCCTCTCCGCACACTCCTCTCCACGCACTCCTTTCCGCGCACTCCTCTCCGCACACTCCTCTCCGCGCACTCCTCTCCGCACACTCCTCTCCGCACACTCCTCTCCGCGCACTCCTCTCCGCGCACTCCTCTCCGCGCACTCCTCTCCGCGCACTCCTCTCCGCACACTCCTCTCCGCACACTCCTCTCCGCGCACTCCTCTCCGCGCACTCCTCTCCGCGCACTCCTCTCCGCGCACTCCTCTCCGCGCACTCCTCTCCGCACACTCCTCTCCGCACACTCCTCTCCGCACACTCCTCTCCGCACACTCCTCTCCGCACACTCCTCTCCGCACACTCCTCTCCGTACACTCCTCTCCGCACACTCCTCTCCGCACACTCCTCTCCGCACACTCCTCTCCGCACACTCCTCTCCGTACAATTCTCTCCGCACACTCCTCTCCGCACACTCCTCTCCGTACAATTCTCTCCGCACACTCCTCTCCGCACACTCCTCTCCGCACACTCCTCTCCGCACACTCCTCTCCGTACAATTCTCTCCGCACACTCCTCTCCGCACACTCCTCTCCGCACACTCCTCTCCGCACACTCCTCTCCTTACACTCCTCTCCGCACACTCCTCTCCGCGCACTCCTCTCCGCGCACTCCTCTCCGCACACTCCTCTCCGCACACTCCTCTCCGCACACTCCTCTCCGCACACTCCTCTCCGCGCACTCCTCTCCGCGCACTCCTCTCCGCGCACTCCTCTCCGCGCACTCCTCTCCGCACACTCCTCTCCGCACACTCCTCTCCGCACACTCCTCTCCGCGCACTCCTCTCAGCACACTGCTCTCCGCACACTCCTCTCCGCACACTCCTCTCCGTACAATTCTCTCCACACACTCCTCTCCGCACACTCCTCTCCGTACAATTCTCTCCGCACACTCCTCTCCGCACACTCCTCTCCGCACACTCCTCTCCGCACACTCCTCTCCGTACAATTCTCTCCGCACACTCCTCTCCGCACACTCCTCTCCGCACACTCCTCTCCGCACACTCCTCTCCTTACACTCCTCTCCGCACACTCCTCTCCGCGCACTCCTCTCCGCGCACTCCTCTCCGCACACTCCTCTCCGCACACTCCTCTCCGCGCACTCCTCTCCGTGCACTCCTCTCCGCGCACTCCTCTCCGCGCACTCCTCTCCGCGCACTCCTCTCCGCGCACTCCTCTCCGCGCACTCCTCTCCGCACACTCCTCTCCGCACACTCCTCTCCGCACACTCCTCTCCGCACACTCCTCTCCGCACACTCCTTTCCGCACACTCCTCTCCGCACACTCTTTAAACCTCATCTCTTCCTGCGCGACATTATCATTTCCTCTGTGTCATTCAGTATGCTGACACCACTTTTAAAGGGAGTTTATTTTTCTTGTTAGAGGGGAAGTTGGCATGGTGGTGGGGGCCTTCAAAGCCTGTTTCAGTTTGAGTACTTATACACTGGACTGGATCCACACTCCTACCTGCTTTGATATTCAAATGATCTATGTTCACATGTTTAAAGGGGAAGCGAACCCAAAATCGTTTTTTGTTTTAAACATGGTAATAGGTCTTATATGATCTTCAACATAGTAGGCTAGGCCATTCTGTCACTGATACTAAAAAGAGTCATAGCGAAAACAGGTAAAATACTATGTTTTTGTCTTCGCCCAAACCATTTGTGAACAACATACTCTGTTCCGACTCAAGTCCTGTTCTTCTGTTGCGTTTAAATGCGACAAAGAGACACCGACAGCGAGGTGTGTGGATGTGTGGAGCAGATGTTGATGTCCAGGTTAGGGTTAGTTAATTAATCACTGCTAACTATAATGTTCAGACACAGCACTGCTAATTATAATGTTCAGACACAGCACTGCTAATTATAATGTTCAGACACAGCACTGCTAATTATAATGTTCAGACACAGCACTGCTAATTATAATGTTCAGACACAACACTGCTAATTATAATGTTCAGACACAACACTGCAAATTATAATGTTCAGACACAACACTGCTAATTATAATGTTCAGACACAGCACTGCTAATTATAATGTTCAGACACAACACTGCTAATTATAATGTTCAGACACAACACTGCTAATTATAATGTTCAGACACAACACTGCAAATTATAATGTTCAGACACAACACTGCAAATTATAATGTTCAGACACAACACTGCTAATTATAATGTTCAGACACAGCACTGCTAATTATAATGTTCAGACACAACACTGCTAATTATAATGTTCAGACACAACACTGCTAATTATAATGTTCAGACACAACACTGCTAATTATAATGTTCAGACACAACACTGCTAATTATAATGTTCAGACACAGTACTGCTAATTATAATGTTCAGACACAACACTGCTAATTATAATGTTCAGACACAGTACTGCTAATTATAATGTTCAGACACAGCACTGCTAATTATAATGTTCAGACACAACACTGCTAATTATAATATTCAGACACAGCACTGCTACACCACTGCTTAAATCAACACTGCTGATCTGAGCAACATGGTTGCATGGCTGCAACCATGTTGCTCAGTTGCAAAGGATTTGGACAAACCATGCAAAAGCATGTTGAGGACTGCCATTTTAACACAGAAACCCCACCACAGTGAGTGTAGCCTTCAGCATCATGGCGCCCGGGCCACATTCACCACCACTCACATGCTGTCAGGCCTGTGGTGACAGCAGCAGATGCAGTGTGCACCTGTGCTGATGTATAAACAAGAACTTGTCTCTCGTGACTTATCTCAGCACTTCTGCGTTCTCTTCATCCACCAGGGCAAGTACTTTGAGATCCAATTTAGCCGAGGCGGAGAGCCTGACGGCGGTAAGATCTCTAACTTCCTGCTGGAGAAGTCGAGGGTGGTGAGCCAGAACGAGAGTGAGAGGAACTTTCACATCTTCTACCAGGTGAGAGGTTGGGAGCCACAGATCTTCAGTAAAGGACAGTTGAGGCATGAAAAAGAATATTAAGAACCACCTGCACTATATGTTGTTCTGTTCCCTGAGTTAAGTGATAAGGACATACTTCATGTCCATATCTTTAAAATAAAATGATAACGTAGGCCTATTCCAGTTTTAGTCACTAAATGCTTCTATTAGAATAAGACTTCCAAAACAAAATATACCAACAAAAAACATTACAGGCATTTTTTACTTTCTATTTGTGCAACACAACTTCTCTGCTTCCTTATAACACTAATTTATTAATGTATTGTGATTTATTGTGTTCATTGATAGAGAGAGCGTATATTGTAAGATTTCCATCTGCCCAAGCCTGTTGCTGTCGGCTTGCTTTTGTCTAACGTGCACCGCTACCAAACAGATGATAGAGGGCGCCAATGCCCAACAGAAGGAGGGCATCGGTATCATGACACCGGACTACTACTATTATCTCAACCAGTCCGGGACGTACAAAGTGGACGGCACCAACGACAGCAAAGACTTCCAGGAAACAATGGTAAATACACACCCCAGCATATTTATTCATCCAATTAAAAAGTCGACATCACCGCCTCACGAGGCTATATTTTACAGTTGGTTAGTTATTTCTTAGTTATTTATGTGCTCATTTAAAGGCAGTGTTGGTTTAACATATAGCTTGTATAGCCATCAACCACGACACGGGAAATACGCACACATTCAGGCCGACTGTTTGAATCCTGAAGGGTATTGCTGTACTCATTGGCGTAACAGTGTGAGTCATGGTGGTGTTTGGTTGTTGTGTAGGAGGCCATGCAGGTGATAGGGATTCCAGGTGCCATCCAGGCTCAGGTGCTGCAGATCATCGGTGGCATCCTGCACATGGGCAACATCAGCTTCATAGAGGCAGGCAATTATGGCCAGGTGGAGAGCCCTGACTGTGAGTGAGACGCAAGACACATGCACACGCCTGCACGCCCAAACACACACACGTACGCACACACACGCACGCACACATGCACACGCACGCACACACACACACACACACGCACACATGCACATGCCTGCACGCCCAAACACACACACGTACGCACAAACACGCATGCACACGCACGCACACACGCACACGCACGCACACACACACACACACTCACACACACACACACACACACACACACACACACACTCACACACACACACACACACATGCGCATGCACAAACACTTACACCCGCACAAACATGTTGCATAAGATCTCATGTACCAAATACACACACACACTCTCTCACACACACACACATACACACCTAAGGGAGCATGTTCACCTGGGACTCCAAACCAAACCATTTGCAACCAAGCAATCAATGACCACCCACACAGCTAAGCAAACACACACACACACACATACACACACACACACACACACAAACAGACGGACAGACACACACACACACATACGTTCTATCCCCTGTAGAAATGTGAGCTAATTAAAGCTGTGGGGAACTCAGCAGATCCCGTCCCTTGACAGGCAAACACTAATTAATAGAAGTAGTGCTCCTGTAAGCCTGTTTGTCTCTAGAGCTTACCTGCTGCTTCTTGTTGTTCATGGAAATCTTTACCGCCTTATTAACCGGAGGACCTATTACTCAATGGCCTAAAGGATCAAACAATTTCAATCGATGAACATGTTGTTATTGTAATCAATGTGACGGGAAATTTCCTTTTTTGAAGTAATAACTGTCCCCTTTATGTGAACAAAAGCATTGTGTTTGACCTTGATGTAGTGTCAGAAAATGTCCTACAGGCATACATGTGAGTGTACAGTCAACCCACTCAACACCTTAAAGGGTTAACTCACAGAAAACAGCCCTGTGGGACTCAGTGGCTCACACACCTGTCACTCAACGCTGGCTTATGTCAAACTGCTGTCAGCTAGTCTTTATCAGCTAAAGTTCACAGTGGTGTGCTACTGTTTGTGAACAGCAACGTAAAAAAAGGTTTGTACACTGGGATGTCTGTAAGGTAGGTTAGCCAGCTAAAAGGTTGTCACGCCGAACACAATGAACCAATCCCGAGCGTGTTCCCGCAGTGCTGGCCTTCCCCGCCTACCTCCTGGGCGTGGACGGCAGCCGACTGCAGGACAAGCTGACCAGCCGGCAGATGGAGTCCAAGTGGGGAGCCAAGTCTGAGTCCATCAGCGTGACTCTCAACCAGGAGCAGGCCACCTACACGCGGGATGCCCTGGCCAAAGCCCTCTACACGCG
>JACYXH010000392.1:967500-1055000 GCA_026745465.1 Lota lota | reverse complement strand
AAGTCTGTGTCTCAGTCCTTTCTCTTACTTGGTGTTTCTGTTAGTGCTAGTCTCAAGTCTGTGTCTCACTCCTTTCTCTTACTTGGTGTTTCTGTTAGTGCTAGTCTCAAGTCTGTGTCTCACTCCTTCTCTCACTCCCATGTTGTTTCTGTTAGTGCTAGTCTCAAGTCTGTGTCTCACTCCTCCTCTCACTCACTAGGGATCTTCCTGTCCCTGGTTGCCAGTGACTGTACTCCTCCCTTTCTCTGTCACGGCTATAGGTCTGTTCTCACTCTACTTCCACATGACTCTGAGCTTCATGGGCCAGATGCTGGATGAGCTGTCCATCCTGTGGGTGCTGGCGGTGGGCTACGCCCTCTGGTTCCCCCGCAAGCTCTTCCCTTCCTTCATCAAGGACAGGTACGCTGACCTTGGACTGTGTGTGTGTTTTTTTGTGTGTATGTGGGTGTGTGCGTGTGTGTGAAGGTGCATGTATTGGCGTGTGTGTGTGTGTGTATATGTGTTTGTGTGTGTGTGCGCTTGTGGGTGTGTGCGTGTGTGTGAAGGTGCATGTATTGGCATGTGTGTGTGTGTGTGTGTGCGTGTGTCCGTGTGTGCATGCGTCCGTGTGTGTGTGTGTGTGTGTGTAGGTGCATGTATTGGCGTGCATGTGTGTGTGTGTGTAGGTGCATGTATTGGCGTGCATGTGTGTGTGTGTGTGTGTGCGTGTGTGTGTGTGTGTGTGTGTGTGTGTGTGTGTGTGCGTGTAGGTGCATGTATTGGCGTGTGTGTGTGCGTGTAGGTGCATGTATTGGCGTGCATGTGTGTGTGTGTGTGTGAGAAAGAGCCCTATCTTATGCGGCTGCAGTCTGCTTCTCCCTTTTTCAGGAGCTTACACAGCTGCCTGGTTACACCATGGGTGTGTGTAACACACACATGATCCTACATTGTACACACACACGCGTCATACACAACACAATAATCCTAGAAAATGACTAACTACAATGACAGGATCTTTTTACAAGCCACACACACATAAGTCCAGGCTTGAGGGGCGGTGCTCGCGCTCTAACACATCCCCCTTCTGATCATCGCAGCATTGTTCTGGCCATTGTGGAAGCATTTACTTACACGCAATGTAAATATTGAACCAGAGGGGTAGGAAATTATTAATCAAAATGTCATAAGCAGCTATAAGAACAATCTCAAATTGAGTCCAGGCAGTAGGGATTGTGGTTTTTAATTCTTTTATTTTTGGTTTATTAATTGCATTTATAGCAAAGGCACTCTTTTTTCAAGGCACTCAAAGCCCTTTACATAGTGAGAGAGTGAGAGAGTGTGTGTGTGTGTGTGTGTGTGTGTGTGTGTGTGTGTGTGTGTGTGTGTGTGTGTGTGTGTGTGTGTGAGAGAGTGTGTGTGTGTGTGTGTGTGTGTGTGTGTGTGTGTGTGTGTGAGTGTGTGTGTGTGTGTGTGTGAGAGAGTGTGTGTGTGTGTGTGTGTGTGTGTGTGTGTGTGTGTGAGTGTGTGTGTGTGTGTGTGTGTGTGAGAGTGTGTGTGTGTGTGTGTGTGTGTGTGTGTGTGTTTTGTTGTCGTTTTGTTGTTTAATACTTTGAACAGGATTGAAGCTGCATTGAACTTTACTGAGGTTCAATCCCAGTGCAGCTTCTCTACATTTCTACCTGGTCGTCATTTTTTCATTCTCCTGCTTCAATCTAAACGCAGAAGGATCTTTTCGAGAATGGTCCTGATCATTACTGTCATCACCACAGTGTCTTCTTTTGTCAAGCCTACCGCCAATGCTTATGTTCTCAACATCTTTGGCCTCCAATTGCTTTACGTACTGTGGACGGAAATGAAACGGTATGTAGAGAACAAGTATATCAAAATGAACTCTAATTTCTACTTTACTGCAGTACATTACTGTACATTACCATCTGCGAGGAAACACAAGACATTTCAATTGATTTTGTTGTGTCACATCCTATAAAAGCTGATGTTGAGATTCTGCTTCACATGTTGGGAGAACATGAATCTCAACTGAGAACCCGGTTGTGATCCATTGTCTGGACGTGTTCCCCCCCTCTCTGTCTGACAGCTGCACTAACCAGAAGGCTGTGCGTTTAGCTAAGCGGATGGCGGGTCTCTGGGTGTTGGCCATCGCCTGTTGGATCAGTGACCGCTTCGGCTGCGGTTTCTGGCAGAAGCTCAACTTCTGCTACCTGCATGGGATCTGGTAGGCCCGGGGTCATTGTGCATGTATTTCCTTGTTTTTCTGTTCAACATGGTGTGATTGTTTATGCTGTGGTGTTTGTTGTGTGACTTCCAGGCACCTCCTGATTGTGATGGCTGTGGCTTACGGCACCACCCTGATCGCCTACCTAGATGCCAACTATGAGATCCCCTATTCTTTTCCTAGAATACAGTACTGGCCATGTGACAAATGGGAAATGGGATTACCTCACATTGTACTAGAAGGCAACACCAAATTGAGGAAAGGATGCTAGACAACTTTCTATAAACAAGATACTGAGCTGCTGTGAAAACCTCATGCATGTTCATGTAGGTTTTTCCCAGAGTGCAACTGTGAACATCTGGAAGGTGCTTTGAGTTGGGACCGTATCATCATGTACTCTAGAGAGCTTACTGTTCCCCGTAATAGTTTTAAAAAGAAAATTACCCTGTGGAAATCTTTAATATCCATAAAGTGAATGCATTCAATTTTTTTTAACTCATTCCCTTTTATACTACGTGGTATTTTGGAATTCATAACCCTTTTTAACCACAATGAAATAGTGATTTCTTTGTTGCTTTTTTACATTCAAGTATTCTTTTTATAGAATTACAATTGTGTTATAGAATGGGAACACATTCTTAATAACTGCATTATGTGTGTATTGCATTTATATTCAGTGCGCTTTTACACTTTCATAATCAATGTAAGAATCTCCAATGTTGTATGACCTTGTCTGGATCCACATTCTGTATTTATCTACTTTTTTATTAAATATAACAACATTTAGTACAACTAACTTAAGTAAGTGCTGAGATTCAGACTAGCAACCATGTATTTTTACATTGTCTTCTGTTTCCATTTGCCCAGTATTGCCAGACTTTACAAATGATGGTGTTCAATTACAGTGTTTGTATACATTGACCCTGAGGTACATGAATATATATATATATATATAACATTCTGTGGGATACAACGATAGATTACTGGGTATATATTGAAAAGGTTTTTGTCAACAAAAGGGAATTGACAACTAAATGTAATAAATAAACGCTTAAACAATAGTGACCTCTTCTGGGCTAACCCCAATGTCTATTGTTTGGATTTCTAAACAAAGCATACAAAAGATCAAAACCCCCTCAAGTAACTGTTACAACTAAAATACACACATATTTGAAATGGAATTCTAATGCATCGAAAGGCTTGTTTGTTTTGTTTGTTCAAGGGATCAAGATTATTCTGAATGGATTGTGGTCCTCTAGGTTCAGTACAAAATGTGCCCCATTAACCCGTCACCAATCCAAACCATTTCATAAAAGAGGGATTCAATGTTGATGGTTCAATATGACTGGGCTTAGCCTTACAGCTGACCAACAGGTGGGCCATTCCTTATATTCTGTTGACTGACTGGATGAGTTTGACTGACAGGGATAGAGGACAGACCAAGTCAGTGAGAGAGTTGTGACCTTCTGTCCTAAAGCAGAGGCCATATAATATCAGATCAAACCACCACTGAGGCTTGCCTGGAAGGGTGTCTCTCCATCTCCTTCTCTCGGTAAAAAAAAGACATTCAATTAGAACAAATGCTACTTTCTTTTAAGATCATCTACAATGGAAGCCGTGCAATATGCTACTTTAAGGTCAGTTGCAAGTTATTTCCACATGCAGCAATTAGACCTACTAGATTAGTTTGATGATTGAAATTCATTCAAACAAATAATGATATCAGCTGCCATTACTTAATAACTTATAAACAGCTAAAATAATTTAGGCACAAATGTGTATTGGATTTTTGTGGAGGAAAAAGACAACTAAATCATCAGTGTCTGTATTTTTATACTGTTTAATATTATCTGTTTGACTCAATAAGAATGTGTTACAATATAAATTAATTAATTTAAGTTAATTTCAGGTCATAATAAATTTTTATCCCCTACCGGCATGCCTTTGAATACAGTTTTTCTGCACTGCATTGCTATCCCGCGTTAATTATTCATTGGTCATGCATTGTGCAAATATTACCACTGAGCCACAACTGAGTCAAGGGAATAATATGTCTACTGCTCGAGAAGGTAGCTCGACCATAGCCCCGCCTCTTGAAGGCTATGGTTGGCTCCTTCTGAGCGGCTTAAACTTCTGCGTGCTTGATTGGAGGAGCCTGCTTTCTGTTTTCTTTGCATGCCAGCAGCCGTCTGGAAGGGGAGGGGTGCTGCGAAGCTTCCGGTTCTGGGCTGAAATTGACACACAATGAGGAGCAGGGACAGGGAAGACGCTCGCCAAACACCGCTGTAAATAAATACAACAATCACTGAAGCTGAAGAACCATGGAGAATCAGGTACATTGGCTTTTGTGTCTCCTACACCGTTTTAACTTTTGCACAGAATACACTAGAAGGCTGTGCGCTGAACAGGAGTGTATGCTCTTTCTGCTAGCCAGCAGAAACGGCTCCTCTGCTGCTAATGCACTACCAGTTGGCTCAGGAGCTATGCTAGCTGGCCACTCATACATCGGTATTTACCGCTGTCGAGGGTCTGCTACCCCATTCACTAAGATCGCCCAGCCGCACGAATGGGCGCACAAAGCTGGCGGTGCGTGTTGTAGTCGCCTTCCTTTAACAGCCCGCAGTGTGCATAGGACAAAACGTTTACAAATACATGATTACTCGAGCTATTGACCACTAACGCTATGCTAGCATACCTCACCAGGAATGCATCGGCCCTTGGCTAAGCTAAGCAATAGCTACGAGGCGCCGGTGAAAAGAGAGCCTTTTCCAGGTTAGGGTGCAGTGGAAACACAGTTCAGATCGCATCCCCAGACGCAGTGCAACAACCCAACACATAGACGTGTTCTGGCCTTTTTGTCCTATCATTCATTTGAAATGGACACAACACTGCACAGTATGGAGCAAAAGGAGGAAACGTCTAAGGTGGCAAAGCGTACATTATTTTCCTATGGACGACGTGGAAATGTTTTTTAAATGATCTTTCTTTGGTGGAAAAAATAGAAATAATGGGGTTATTTGTGATATTCACCCGAAGTGGCCCAGTACGTTCACCAAAGCACTGTGCGTACCCCCAGACCTTTATTGACCAGGGGCTGCATCACTTCAGAGACCAGTCCTGTTCTGTCACCTATTTGCATGGTTCTGTATGCAATTACTTGTCTGCTTACCCATACACGCAATTGGAATCAGTTGATGTTTTAAGACCGCTTTAAATCCAGAAATAAGCCATTCCTCTGTATATAATTTGACATCTACTAGATGTGTAGTACATTGCTTAAAATGGGAGCTACCACCTACACTCAACTCTGTTGATCTCAACTGTAGATCCGAGGCAACGGATCTATTCATGTTTGACCTTTTACTATATAAACGTGGTGGATTGGAGTTGAGGAACAAGGATCCGTAAAATGCGGTTAATTAAGGCTTAAGTACCTTCATTCATCTGGCCTTCAAATCCACTGCCATAGCACTCATTGTCAACATGGGGAGTATCATTTCTGGCTGTTGATCAGCAACTGAAAATCTTCCTTTTCAATGGAAAGACTCAGAAATGTGTTGACATTGAATTCAGTTTTGAATTGTTTTATTTACGTGGCACGTGGGGTTAATTGTTATGATTCATGTGAGCCTGCATGTCTGCCAAAACACACATTTTCCATCTGTTGGATGTTTTCTTATGCCATGATGCTTAGTTTCCTTGCACTGGTTCCTAACTAACGGTTAGGTGCATAAGTATCTATAAGGGTTAGGTGCATAAGTATCTATAAGGGTTAGGTGCATAAGTATCTATAAGGGTTAGGTGCATAAGTATCTATAAGGGTTAGGTGCATAAGTATCTATAAGGGTTAGGTGCATAAGTATCTATAAGGGTTAGGTGCATAAGTATCTATAAGGGTTAGGTGCATAAGTATCTATAAGGGTTAGGTGCATACGTATCTATAAGGGTTAGGTGCATACGTATCTATAAGGGTTAGGTGCATACGTATCTATAAGGGTTAGGTGCATAAGTATCTATAAGGGTTAGGTGCATAAGTATCTATAAGGGTTAGGTGCATAAGTATCTATAAGGGTTAGGTGCATAAGTATCTATAAGGGTTAGGTGCATAAGTATCTATAAGGGTTAGGTGCATAAGTATCTATAAGGGTTAGGTGCATAAGTATCTATAAGGGTTAGGTGCATAAGTATCTATAAGGGTTAGGTGCATACGTATCTATAAGGGTTAGGTGCATAAGTATCTATAAGGGTTAGGTGCATAAGTATCTATAAGGGTTAGGTGCATAAGTATCTATAAGGGTTAGGTGCATAAGTATCTATAAGGGTTAGGTGCATAAGTATCTATAAGGGTTAGGTGCATAAGTATCTATAAGGGTTAGGTGCATAAGTATCTTAGGAGTTTTGCTCCATTAATCAGTGTATGAGATTGACGTGGAAGCTTTACCACAGTTGGGATTGCTTGCATTATGATCCTGTATATATGAAATATTGCGAACGCCTTCAAATTAATTATTGTTCCAACACTTTCTTATGCCATCTCCGATTTGAATGCTGGCCCTCATCCAGAGGTTTCCTGGGAGAGATGAGTGTTTTGGAGGGGGGCTCGTGGCTACACACCGAGGGTGTGTAGCCACGAGCCCCCCTCCACTAGCGAGCAGCCACACCGAGGGTGTGGCTGCTCGCTAGTCTGGAGTTTAAGGCCATTGCCGCCACAGAATAACCGGGCGAAACGCCAGGGTGTGTGTGTGTGTGTGTGTGTGTGTGTGTGTGTGTGTGTGTGTGTGTGTGTGTGTGTGTGTGTGTGTGTGTGTGTGTGTGTGTGTGTGTGTGTGTGTGTGTGTGTGTGTGTGTGTGTGTGTGTGTGTGTGTGTGTGTGTGAGTGCCCTGAGAATGCCAGAGCGACTCATCTCAGTCTGCCCCCTCTAATCCCCCCACTTGCTCCCAGCTCACGAGCGGCCCAGTAAAAGGGGCCAAATCCCTACATTCTGCAGTCCTGGACATGAAGTGCCTGTCCCCCCACCCCTATCTCCCCCTCCACCCCATCCCCCTGCCTTACTTCATTTCCAAAGCCACTTCACAAGCACATCAGCTCCAGGACAGCAGTACTGGGTCGTTGTCTTTTTCTTCCGTTGAATTCTTTCTGTCTTGGACAGATTTATACGACATGCAGGACAATGTATTTGCATGCAGTGAATACTATATACCATTGTCACCAAACAATTGTATTAAATCACCTGACAAACAGCACATTTACATTCGATTTTGCAGTGCAAAAGGAAAGTGTCACCACACCCTATCGACATTTACCTAAACCTCGAGACATTTGTTGTTGACCTTTCTCAGCGTAATTCGGCATGGCCTCTGGTGAAGCCACTCGCGTCGCCTTGCCCGTTTCTATGACCAAGTACTAATGATGCTTTGGTCTTTTCCTCCACCTCGCAGTGCACAGTGCAAGTGAAGCTGGAGCTGGGGCACCGGGCTCAGCTGAGGAAAAAGGTGACGTCGGAAGGCTTCACCCACGACTGGATGGTGTTTGTCCGAGGCCCGGAAGCCGGCGACATCCAGCACTTTGTCGACAAGGTGGTCTTCCGCCTCCACGAGAGCTTCCCCAAACCCAAGAGAGGTAGGAGGCCGGGGGGTGAGAAGGAGGCAGCTGATCATTTCATCTGTAGCATCTACATTTAATGCCTTCGCCGCATGTGGGCAAAATGTAGCAGCGTGGGCATCATGTCTATGCTGCTACATTTAGCCCTCTACCTTAAAACTCTCTTTCAGCTCACGACAATCAATAATGTATTTGCTAGATTGAGCTTTTCTGTACTATGAGTAACCTTTGTTGCCTTTCCCCACCCTGCCGGTTGGTTCTGTGTCATCTGTCTGTCCGCAGTATGCAAAGAGCCACCGTACAAAGTGGAGGAGTCAGGCTATGCAGGCTTCCTTATGCCCATCGAGGTCTACTTCAAGAACAAGGTGAGGCGGCCTCAGACAGAACCACTCGGTCGGTCCCCGGGGTTCCAAGCGCAACTGAAACGATGCCATCAAAGGATTTCTGCTTTCTTTGTGTTTTCCTGTTGAGTCGCTTCAAAAAATAAAATAAAACCCGGACGAACGTCGGTAACAAAAGTGCAGGTTGTTCCGTTAAAGCGGAAAAGAAAAGTGAGCCCAGACGTCTGCTGCCCACAGTTCCCCACCTTTCCCCCGGGACGTGAACCACTGTCACATGACTAGTCCTCGCATCAAGTTCCCCCTGGTCTTCTTCAGGGTACATGACTAGTCCTCGCATCAAGTTCCCCCTGGTCTTCAGGGTACATGACTAGTCCTCGCATCAAGTTCCCCCTGGTCTTCTTCAGGGTACATGACTAGTCCTCGCATCAAGTTCCCCTGGTCTTCTTCAGGGTACATGACTAGTCCTCGCATCAAGTTCCCCCTGGTCTTCTTCAGGGTACATGACTAGTCCTCGCATCAAGTTCCCCTGGTCTTCTTCAGGGTACATGACTAGTCCTCGCATCAAGTTCCCCTGGTCTTCAGGGTACATGACTAGTCCTCGCATCAAGTTCCCCCTGGTCTTCAGGGTACATGACTAGTCCTCGCATCAAGTTCCCCCTGGTCTTCTTCAGGGTACATGAGTAGTCCTCGCATCAAGTTCCCCTGGTCTTCTTCAGGGTACATGACTAGTCCTCGCATCAAGTTCCCCTGGTCTTCAGGGTACATGACTAGTCCTCGCATCAAGTTCCCCCTGGTCTTCTTCAGGGTACATGACTAGTCCTCGCATCAAGTTCCCCTGGTCTTCTTCAGGGTACATGACTAGTCCTCCCATCAAGTTCCCCCTGGTCTTCTTCAGGGTACATGACTAGTCCTCGCATCAAGTTCCCCCTGGTCTTCTTCAGGGTACATGACTAGTCCTCCCATCAAGTTCAAGGGGTCGTAAAGGCCTGTCTACACAGCGCATGCTCCCAACGCCTCGGCCTGGGAAGGGGAGCAGGCAGTCCTGCGGTGTGGAAGCCGGGCCTGCACTCCCTTACAGTGCTCCGCTGCATCCCGCTGTTGTTGATGATTCTGTGGTGGTGGTCACCGTTTAGTCCTCGTTTTCGGTTGTGCTGGCGTGACGGTTCCAGCGCAGCGTTTGTAACAATGGGGTCGATTGTGGCCGGCGACCCCCCAAAGGAATCTGTGTTGGGTTTTCACTTGAAAGTCTGAAGTCCAAAATGACAGTAGTTGATGGTGATCCCTGTGTGGCAGAGAAGCTTGTTATGGCCTTTGGCGTCATGTGAGTGCCTGTGTATGGTTGGAGCTCCTCCAGCTTCATGCCGCTTCTGGGTAGCACGGGTCTGTGGTGAATGGTCCAGATCCGTTTCTAGTTTACTTCAATTTAGGACGTAACCTACCCTGGCTTTCCAGCATGGCTCTATTAAAGACGAGATATTTCACTGTATGTGTTATTATGACCATTTTCTATGTCATGTATGATGAATAATTGTTGTATTGGTGCATATTATAATACCACTATTCTGAAGAGGATCAAAATCAACACAGTGGTTTCTTCAATGCTAGCACTTTTCCCCTCCTCGATCATAATGGAATGTCAATGACGAAGAGGAGTAGGACAGACGAAGAGGAGTAGGACAGACGAAGAGGAGTAGGACAGACGAAGAGGAGTAGGACAGACGAAGAGGAGTAGGACAGACGAAGAGGAGTAGGACAGGAAAGAGGAGTAGGACAGACGAAGAGGAGTAGGACAGGCACATTTAACAGGAAGACAAACACCATTGCTTAAAAAAGTGTTTCAACTGCTTCAATTTTTTTCCAAGCGACTCATTCAATTCACCTTTTACCTTTTGGTAAATCTCAACTTCTCTCTGGAATGGTGGTCACATTTCTTATCGCTTCATCGTCTGTCTTATTGATTTGTTTGTTCTTTTACTGTTAGCCATGTGATCTGTGGAAGCTGATAACGCTTGGCTGGTTGCCAGGGAAGGACTCATTGGCTTTTATCTTTGGTTGTGAAATTTATAGGTGTGAGAGAGGGACGTTTATACTAGGGGTGTGTGGGTGTGTAATCAAGGTAAAAGGTAGCTTGTGACATGCCTGATAAAATGTCTTTGTGAATGAGGACAGATTTCCAGAATTAAGAAATTCGGTTAGATAAAGAGCTGTTCGTTAACCTTTTTATTTCTTTGTTTTCCAGGAGGAGCCAAAGAAGGTGTGTTTTAACTATGACCTGTTCCTGAACTTGGAGGGGAACCCTCCTGTGAACCACCTGCGCTGTGAGAAGCTCACCTTCAACAACCCCACCAAAGAGTTCAGGAGGAAGCTGGTGCGGGCCGGAGGGGTGAGTGGCCCGGAGACTGCACTGACTCTGGGATTATGTCTTTACACATGGACACTAGGCTGCACTGACTCTGGGATTATGTCTTTACACATGGACACCAGGCTGCACTGACTCTGGGATTATGTCTTTACACATGGACACTAGGCTGCACTGACTCTGGGATTATGTCTTTACACATGGGCACCAGGCTGCACTGACTCTGGGATTATGTCTTTACACATGGACACTAGGCTGCACTGACTCTGGGATTATGTCTTTACACATGGACACTAGGCTGCACTGACTCTGGGATTATGTCTTTACACATGGGCACCAGGCTGCACTGACTCTGGGATTATGTCTTTACACATGGACACTAGGCTGCACTGACTCTGGGATTATGTCTTTACACATGGACACTAGGCTGCACTGACTCTGGGATTATGTCTTTACACATGGACACTAGGCTGCACTGACTCTGGGATTATGTCTTTACACATGGACACTAGGCTGCACTGACTCTGGGATTATGTCTTTACACATGGACACTAGGCTGCACTGACTCTGGGATTCTGTCTTAACACATGGACACTAGGCTGCACTGACTCTGGGATTATGTCTTCACACATGGATACTAGGCTGCACTGACTCTGGGATTATGTCTTCACACATGGATACTAGGCTGCACTGACTCTGGGATTATGTCTTTACACATGGGCACTAGGCTGCACTGACTCTGGGATTATGTCTTTACACATGGGTACTAGGCTGCACTGACTCTGGGATTATGCCTTTACACATGGACACTAGGCTGCACTGACTCTGGGATTATGTCTTTACACATGGACACTAGGCTGCACTGACTCTGGGATTATGTCTTTACACATGGACACTAGGCTGCACTGACTCTGGGATTATGTCTTTACACATGGACACTAGGCTGCACTGACTCTGGGATTATGTCTTTACACATGGACACTAGGCTGCACTGACTCTGGGATTATGTCTTTACACATGGACACTAGGCTGCACTGACTCTGGGATTATGTCTTTACACATGGACACTAGGCTGCACTGACTCTGGGATTATGTCTTTACACATGGACACTAGGCTGCACTGACTCTGGGATTCTGTCTTAACACATGGACACTAGGCTGCACTGACTCTGGGATTATGTCTTCACACATGGATACTAGGCTGCACTGACTCTGGGATTATGTCTTCACACATGGATACTAGGCTGCACTGACTCTGGGATTATGTCTTTACACATGGGCACTAGGCTGCACTGACTCTGGGATTATGTCTTTACACATGGGTACTAGGCTGCACTGACTCTGGGATTATGCCTTTACACATGGACACTAGGCTGCACTGACTCTGGGATTATGTCTTTACACATGGACACTAGGCTGCACTGACTCTGGGATTATGTCTTTACACATGGACACTAGGCTGCACTGACTCTGGGATTATGTCTTCACACATGGATACTAGGCTGCACTGACTCTGGGATTATGATTCATTCTCATATGGGTGTAGTACAGAAATACGTTTTCCACTTGTAGTTGTGTGATGAGTTATCCTGTGCAGGTAATGGTGGTCCCGGAGGGGGCGGAGACCATGTCCCGGCCCAGCCCAGACTACCCCATGCTCCCCACGATACCCCTGTCCGCCTTCTCTGACCCCAAGAAGACCAAGACCTCCCACGTGTCCAAGGTTGGTACTCTGCACAGCAAAGTAACCACTCAGGGAAAAGCTTCCTCCATCATCAAGTGGACCATTTTGAGCAATCGAATGACTAATTATTCATCATTATTGATAATGAGGCGCTTATATCTGCACAGTGCAAACTTCAATAAACTCAACAAACGAATTGAAACAAACTCATTGGATGGGACCAAATCCCTCTCCATGACCCAGCAGCAGTGTAGAGCTTCATCCTTTGGCCTCTCCTCCTCCTCCTCCTCCTCCTCCTCCTCCTCCTCCTCCTCCTCCTCCTCCTCCTCCCCCCCCTCTCTCCAGGAGCCCAGTAAAGAGGGCGGGGGCAGCAGCAAAGGGCCCAAGCCCCACAAGCTGACCAAGGAGCACCGAGAACGACCCCGCAAGGACTCGGAGAGCAAGGCTACGTCCAAGGGCGACAGCGACCGCGACGGGGCCACCAAGAGCGGCCGGGACCCCTCGTCTTCCTCTTCGTCGTCATCCTCTTCCAAGAAGCCCGCGGACGTCAAGGTGAAGGACGAGGGCGGCAAGGTGGTGCCCAAGGCGGCCTTCAAGGAGCCCAAGCTCACCCTCAAGGAGGCCAAAATGGAGGGCATGTCTCCTAAGGGCGGAGGGGGAGGAGCTGGGGGAGGGGGAGGCAGCGCCGGCCCCGCCGAGCCCAAGGCCCCCGGGAAGCGGGCCTCGGCGGTGGAGTCTCCCAAGCCCAGCGCCAAGAAGCAGAAGAAGGGCAGCTCCGAGGGGCCCAAAGGGGCCGGCGGCGGGGCCTTCACTGGCACCTCCCCTCGCATCCCCTCCTCGTCCTCCTCGGCCCCAGCCGGCCAGCCCTACCCCGAGAAGAGGCCGCCCAAGGAGAAGGGCCGCTGGGCCAAGACCAAGAGCGACCCCCAGGAGCTGAAGGAGCCCAAGAAGCCCCCCGAGTCGGACGAGTCCAACTCGGAGGACGACGCCTCTTCCAAGTCAGAAGTATGTGTCTCTGTTTGCACTGGTCGTTTTTAGAAATCAGATGATACATGTTTCTTGTTGGTACTTAATGTTTGGTGTGGCGTGATGATGATGATGATGTCGTCTGCTCATTACTCACTGACCTGTCTCTGTTCTACCCCCCCCCCCCTCCCCCTCCTCCTCAGCAGTCGGCACCATCCAGCCCCTCCAACTCCAGCTCCAGCTCCGAGTCCAGCTCAGACTCAGACTTTGAGCCGGGCCAGAAACCAGGCCAAGGTAAGCAGCGCCACCCACAGCTCTGCACAGGTCCTCTCTAACCCTAACCCTCCTCTCTAACCCTTACCCTCCTCTCTAACCCTTACCCTCCTCTCTAACCCTTACCCTCCTCTCTAACCCTAACCCTCCTCTCTAACCCTAACCCTCCTCTCTAACCCTTACCCTCCTCTCTAACCCTTACCCTCCTCTCTAACCCTAACCCTCCTCTCTAACCCTAACCCTCCTCTCTAACCCTTACCCTCCTCTCTAACCCTTACCCTCCTCTCTAACCCTAACCCTCCTCTCTAACCCTAACCCTCCTCTCTAACCCTAACCCTCCTCTCTAACCCTAACCCTCCTCTCTAACCCTTACCCTCCTCTCTAACCCTAACCCTCCTCTCTAACCCTAACCCTCCTCTCTAACCCTAACCCTCCTCTCTAACCCTAACCCTTACCCTCCTCTCTAACCCTAACCCTCCTCTCTAACCCTTACCCTAACCCTCCTCTCTAACCCTTACCCTCCTCTCTAACCCTTACCCTCCTCTCTAACCCTTACCCTCCTCTCTAACCCTTACCCTCCTCTCTAACCCTTACCCTCCTCTCTAACCCTAACCCTCCTCTCTAACCCTAACCCTCCTCTCTAACCCTCCTCTCTAACCCTAACCCTTACCCTCCTCTCTAACCCTAACCCTCCTCTCTAACCCTAACCCTTACCCTCCTCTCTAACCCTAACCCTTACCCTCCTCTCTAACCCTAACCCTCCTCTCTAACCCTTACCCTCCTCTCTAACCCTAACCCTTACCCTCCTCTCTAACCCTTACCCTCCTCTCTAACCCTAACCCTTACCCTCCTCTCTAACCCTAACCCTCCTCTCTAACCCTTACCCTTACCCTCCTCTCTAACCCTTACCCTCCTCTCTAACCCTTACCCTCCTCTCTAACCCTTACCCTCCTCTCTAACCCTAACCCTCCTCTCTAACCCTCCTCTCTAACCCTAACCCTTACCCTCCTCTCTAACCCTAACCCTCCTCTCTAACCCTAACCCTTACCCTCCTCTCTAACCCTAACCCTCCTCTCTAACCCTAACCCTTACCCTCCTCTCTAACCCTAACCCTCCTCTCTAACCCTTACCCTCCTCTCTAACCCTAACCCTCCTCTCTAACCCTAACCCTTACCCTCCTCTCTAACCCTTACCCTCCTCTCTAACCCTAACCCTAACCCTCCTCTCTAACCCTCCTCTCTAACCCTAACCCTTACCCTCCTCTCTAACCCTAACCCTCCTCTCTAACCCTAACCCTTACCCTCCTCTCTAACCCTTACCCTCCTCTCTAACCCTAACCCTCCTCTCTAACCCTAACCCTCCTCTCTAACCCTAACCCTTACCCTCCTCTCTAACCCTAACCCTCCTCTCTAACCCTAACCCTAACCCTCCTCTCTAACCCTCCTCTCTAACCCTAACCCTAACCCTCCTCTCTAACCCTTACCCTCCTCTCTAACCCTTACCCTCCTCTCTAACCCTTACCCTCCTCTCTAACCCTTACCCTCCTCTCTAACCCTAACCCTCCTCTCTAACCCTTACCCTCCTCTCTAACCCTTACCCTCCTCTCTAACCCTAACCCTCCTCTCTAACCCTAACCCTCCTCTCTAACCCTAACCCTCCTCTCTAACCCTAACCCTCCTCTCTAACCCTAACCCTCCTCTCTAACCCTTACCCTCCTCTCTAACCCTTACCCTCCTCTCTAACCCTAACCCTCCTCTCTAACCCTAACCCTCCTCTCTAACCCTAACCCTAACCCTCCTCTCTAACCCTCCTCTCTAACCCTAACCCTTACCCTCCTCTCTAACCCTAACCCTCCTCTCTAACCCTAACCCTTACCCTCCTCTCTAACCCTAACCCTCCTCTCTAACCCTAACCCTTACCCTCCTCTCTAACCCTAACCCTCCTCTCTAACCCTTACCCTAACCCTCCTCTCTAACCCTTACCCTTACCCTCCTCTCTAACCCTTACCCTCCTCTCTAACCCTTACCCTCCTCTCTAACCCTTACCCTCCTCTCTAACCCTCCTCTCTAACCCTAACCCTTACCCTCCTCTCTAACCCTAACCCTCCTTTCTAACCCTCCTCTCTAACCCTCCTCTCTAACCCTAACCCTCCTCTCTAACCCTAACCCTTACCCTCCTCTCTAACCCTAACCCTCTGTGGTGAAATGTGTGTGTGATCACATGAAGGCCCCCTGCGCTCTATGGTGGAGCAGATCCAGTCGGAGGAGTCAGACGACGACGACAGTAGCTCAGAGGAAGAGAGCCCCGTGAAGAACAACCCGACCAACCGGGACTCACGGTCAGACCCCCCGCTGTGTGCACACCGTGTAGTTCACACGGTCTTTAGAGCGTCACCAATAGCTTTAGGCATCTTTGCTTCATTTGATTCGTTTCTTGTTGATGTCTGCCGGGCTCATCCAGTCACGGCCTGTTGGTTTGACTGAGTGGGGGGGGTGCACTCATGCTGTGTACAATTGACCCACTCGGTCCTGCCTTTATCTGACCTCTGACCCTCCCTCGACCCCCGTCTCCCCCAGCAGACTCAGCCTGGACAGCGAGAGTGACAGCAGTGACGGCTCACACCGGCCCAGCCGAGACCTGCCCCCACAGAAACACAGCTCCTCCAACAACAAGGTCACACACACACACAGAGTCAAAGCTACTGTTTTTGTCATGTGCTACCTCCTAGAGTTTCTTTTCATTTTTTAATTACTATGAATTTGACTTATTGAACTATGAATTACTTCGACCCGTCTCCCTTAGCAAATTCTCCTCTAGCTCTTCTTGTGTCGTGTCCATCTGTCCACAGGTGTCTGGCAGAAAGAGCCCAGAGCCCTTCCGCTCTGAGAAGGTGTTGAAGAAGGGATACGACAAGGTAGGAAGGGTAAATCAAACTTTTTCTTACCTCCAACGCACCCTACACATGCAGTGTCAACACTAACATTGGCTCGATGCAAGACGAAACTGTTCAACTGTAAACCATATGTTCATCACAAGGGAAATGGCCTTGATCAAGGACACGCACTAGCAGATGGGAGCTCTAATGAACCAAAAAGGATTACAGATGTATAATATTCCTCCCCGTTATTGCTGTCGCTTCAAGGCTTCACCACTCAGCCAGCTAACACCTTTCCACATCTCGTCCTCCTCTGCTTTGGGTGGTGCGCAGGCCTACACAGAGGAGCTGGTTGACCTCCACCGCAGACTGATGGCTCTGAGGGAGCGTAATGTCCTACAGCAGGTGTGTATGTCCCTCTCTCAGCAGTCGAGCGTCTGCAGGGATGTCGAAGGCACTGTGGCTCTCATAGCATCCAGCAGCACTGGGAGAGGAGGGGGTTAAGTTTGATCCGACATAGGTTGGTAGATGTCCCGCTGGATTTGTATTGTGGGGGGGAAAGAAACAGACGGCCTTCTGCTTTGAATCCCCCTGGCACTCGCAGTGCCCTCCCTCCCCACAGCCGCTGGGTAGTCGGGGAGGTCATCCAAACGGCCTTTTATTTGATCTCCCCGTTTGTTTACTAGGACTGCACGTCTATCCAGTGCACTAAGCAGTGTCCTCTCCCCCCCCAGATCGTCAACCTGATCGAGGAGACGGGCCACTTCAATGTGACCAACACCACCTTTGACTTTGACCTCTTTTCCCTGGACGAGTCCACCGTCCGCAAACTACAGAGCTACCTGGAGGCCACGGCCACGTGACAGGAAGCTCAGGGCCTGACGGCCAGGGGGCTCGTCTGAAGGCTGCCTGTTGCTCCTTTTGAGTTAAAAGGAGGAGGAAGAGGAGGGGGAGGAGGAGGAGGAGGCGGGCCGGCCTTGAAGCCCTCGCTGCCGTGCGACAGACCTGAACTGGCAGGTGAAACACGGGGTCACACACGATCACGCCGCACTGACGCGGCCTGGCATTGGAGAGGGTGTGGGTGCAGGCGGCTGCCCCCCCGTCCCTAGCCTGGACCACCAGCTGATCTGAGCGCGTTGTTGCTGTCCGTTGACATGCCTGGATCTCACTACAAGTCTCTCCTGAGTGGCGTGCGTCTGTGCCCCCCTCCCCCCTTGCAACACACGTCACCGCCACACTCTTTCTAAGTTGGTCTCTTGTCCAATCCCTATACCCGTGTGTGTGTGTGTGTGTGTGTGTGTGTGTGTGTGTCATCCTTTGTGTAAACACATGTTGTAGAAAGTCTTTGACCATGCTGAAAGCTGAGCCTTGACCGTCCCCCAAAAGTCTCCTATTCTCCCCCCCCCTGCATGAAAGGGCTCCCTCCCAATTGGCCTTCTGGTCATTCTGAAGGAGGGGGGGAAGTAGCCGTCATCGTCTCCCCAAGTGATTCAATTCCACAGCAACGCTTCTCCTTCTTTTCTTTGGTGTGTATGTTCTTCCGGATCAGGGGAGCTTTGAATGTACTTTTCCTTTCTCTAGGGCAGTGACGCCGCTCTTAGTGCCTTCCTGCAACTTGCAGTGTGTTTGTGTGCACTGGTGTGCGTGCGCACTCTGTTGTGTGTCTTGTCAGGGCCAGAATTACAAATATCCCCCCGCTCTTCAACAAGGTGTAGATGGAGCACCTGGACATCCAGTTTGACTGGCTCCCCTCTACTCCCAGTGTCTTTGTAGCCCCTGGTCTTTTCCCCCGTGGTTACTTTTGTCAATAACTGGAACGCAAAGCTGCCTTGGAAATCCCAGGAATTTTTAACCCACTGTAATCCTTTTTACGGCCGCTGTTCGGGGAACCCCCCCCCCCCCTCTTCCGTTCTCTGGTAGACGGGGCTCCCCTCCGCTCTCATACTGGTTTTTGCACCATCAGGGTTAAGGGTTTCCAGAACATGTAGGTGGTTGGGGCTAGTTGAGACCGGCTCCATTTCTTTGTACGCAGTTGGTCAGAGTCATGGCTGCAGAAAGAATCGCAAATGCATGTTTTTGTAACTAGTATGTTTCACCATCTTGTTTTGGTGCTGCACCCATCTTCCCCTTTTTGCCAACAGATTTCCTCTTTTTAGCCTTCACACACACACACACACACACACACACACACACACACACACACACACACACACACACACACACACACACACACACACACACACACACACACACACACACACACACACACACACACACACACACACACACACACACACACACACACACACACACACACACACACACCAAACCCACTGTGGCCCACACTCCCGGCAGTCCACCGTGGATGAGTGGATACCTGCACCCCGGTTCTCCTGCCACCCGTGTTTGTTGTGGCCATAGCTTTAACACTCTCTGCTGCCCCCCTCCCCTGGCCTTGCTGTCTCTCCCTCCTGGAGACACACACGGGGTCACCGACTCTGAAAGAAAAGGGGATGATTGAAGCCGGTCGCCTTACGTTTCCTTGGTCTCCCCCCGACCTCCTCCGACCTCCGCCTCCTCTCCTTGATTTTATCTAGGCGTGCCTATGTCAACACAACTTCCTGGACAAACTGAACTTTATGGTGCGCACATCGAAGGGCCACCCGTGTGTGTTTAGGGGTGCGCGTTGACCACGGCCCGACAAAGCTGGAGCGAACACTTGTGCGCATGAGGCCTAGTGAACTTTGAACCTTCAAGTCCTCGTTTGTGAACTGTGACCTTTTGACGTGTGTGTGTGTGTGTGTGTGTGTGTGTGTGTGTGTGTGTGTGTGTGTGTGTGTGTGTGTGTGTGTGTGTGTGTGTGTGTGTTGTGTGTGTGTGTGTGTGTGTGTGTGTGTGTGTGTGTGTGTGTGTGTGTGTGTGTGTGTGTGTGTGAGAGAGTGTGAGAGTGTGAGAGTGTGAGAGACTGGAGGGGGTTTTGTAAATGTCGAGTTGCAGCTCCACCAGGAGAGCAACCCCACTGTCTGCCCACAGTCAATGTTTTATTTATGAACCTCTGCACTTTTGGCTGTGGTTACTTCAGTACTTATCTAAGTAATTATCTAAACTGTATTTTTAAGGATTTTATACAATATTTACATGCAATACAATATACAGTTTTCTTTTCTTTTGCAGCGTTTTTCTTTTGTTAATTTAATTTGTATTATGGCATGTGTCAACATATTACTGGTAACAACCTGCCTTTTAATTCGATAGGTTTTAGGCCACGTTATTTTTCTACATTGTCCTGATGACCGGGGGTTACCAAGCAGCAGGTGTTGAGGGATGTGTGCAGGACGAGCTATCGTGTCGTTTTCCTCATCTGCCTTTCACTAAGAACGGCTCTTGGCCAGATTGAGCACATTGGCAGCCAAATCGGGCTCACAATACTGACAAATATAGTATATTTTCTGTGTATCTCCAAGATTGATTAGCTTTTTATTATTCTGCTCTATATATTCGGCAGCATTATCTTCATCTAGTCTGCGGTTGCAGAGTCAGATGGTCAACTCTACTCGTAACTTATTTTTTACGGTTTGTTTTCCAACTCTTTTATCCCCTGGCCCTAAAGAAACATTACCACGGTCGCAGGGCTGTCCGGGTGGAATCAACTTGGCTGAGACTATATTTATATATATATATATTCATATATATGTGTACAATAAAGCAAAGGTGGAATATCTACTGTGTGGATTTTAAGGATAAGGAAAAAACAAAAGAATTGAGCAGTAAATGGTTACTTGCAAATTAGTTTTTCTTCCTTTTGATAAGATGATTAGGATGTGTGTTGGGGGCACAGTAATGTTGAAGGGGCATTTCCTGTGTCAGTGGTATTCTTGTGTCTGGAATGGGACGCTCTGCCTGTAATGGTTTAACTTTGGGGGGGGGGGGGGGGGGGGGTTAAGCAGCAGACCGTTTTTGGTCTGTATGGGTAAGTTTAAAAAACTGTTCCATAAATATGGTTGGTGGGCTGAACAAATGACAGAACAATGCTACATGATCATTTGAAGAGAAAGGACACCGTGTGGTAATACGGTGCGACTTGCTCACGACTACAAATGTTCATTATTTTAATGTTTTGTTTGTTTATTTTGATTATTTTTTAGGTCATATTATGAATAAATTCATCGAGTACTGTCTGTTTTGGCTCCTGTGCGCGTGTGTCCTACATTTGCCCTGACATGGACCCTGTGAGCCTGATGGCAGAGGGTTCATCTCGGGGTCACTGTCCTGCTGCCAGCGGGGTTAAAGGACAGCCAGTAGGCCGAGCAGTAAGGACGTCACGTTAGGAGTGAACCATTCCTTCTCCCTCACAACGGAAGGTCTTCATCACAACGCGACAGACCTCCAACATACAGCGTGGTCCGGTTCACAGCTCAGAACTGACCGGATAAAAGTACTCAATGGACCCAATGTAGAGTTCACTGAGCTATAACCTCCTTCAGGTATTGTTACGCGACAGCGGGTTACAGAATGCCTGTGAGAGTTCAACGGTTTGGTTTTCCTTACCGGCTGCAATGAGAAGGCAGTAGTTCAACTGAAGGGGTTGGCCAGCGTCATGACTTCAATCGTCCTTTCTCCTGTGTCTTCATACTCCCAAAAGGGGAAATGCATTACTATAGCAAAGTTTGTTACTGCAGCCCTGTTATGGTTACGCACTATTAATAGTGGAAAAAATGTAATGCAGGCCAAAGCGAATATTTACCATGTAAAACTGGAATACCAAAAGAAAGACATGGGTTAGAGATACATTTTAATTTGTACAGCTATATATTGTTCACATACAGCATGTCTCTTCAAGCTTGAGCAGCATTTATAGATCCACAAGCCCTTCTCCTGCAGTAACATGCATCTTTTTTATCTGAAGCTGAGAAAGCCAAAGGATCAGGTGAAACTGCTACCATGAGGCCAACATGTTTGGAGCTGTGAGACGGCGTAGAGAAAGAACCCACGTTGACTCTTGCAGCTATATGTCTCGGATCACCGTCATGTCCTCTAGGGTTCCTGCAGAAAGCACATCCTGAACTTTGGCTCGCTAGACTACCTACTCCTGCCTTCATGTGGCGATGCTCAGAGTAAGTAAGCATTATTTCTATAGAACTTGGGTAGTAGTTTACCCAAGTCTAATTGGCCTCCACATCGAAGATTAAAAAGAAACAAAAGTAAAGCCATGTACAATAAATCGCAAATGAGCCGAGGTGTCGATAAATATAATTTGATGCTGTGGAACATAGCTGATGATCACTCACATGAACAGCGATAGAAATGAACAAGAACATGAGAAAAGGCTGAGTATATAAGCAAAAAACATATATACAATATTTAACAAAATCGCAATAATTCTATACACAGAATGATTAAAATCATCAAAATGACTTCGAACACCACGCACCCTAAGGTTAAAATAATGTGCAGAACATCAGGATACACACATCTCATTGTCACTAAAACACAACGGCTGCTGGATGTTTACTGGTCTTACTGGTCTGTGTGGAGCTTCTATTGCATTTAGAACAGAAAACCTCATTGGAGGTTTACAGTATACTTTGAATGCCACTAGTTACATTGTTAAACAACCTGAAGTCCTGTTGTCGATTCCCTGCAGAATACACCAGACTGACATGCTTCTCTCCTTCTCAGCATAACCATGACAAACAGTAGCAATAAATAGAACAACGGTATATTTCCTCATGAAATACCCTTTCCTTCCTAAGGCCAGTTAACACTTAACATGTAAACATGTGTCAATTGACTTTTTTGTCAAATTTGTTTTGGACGCTATCTGTTGCTGTCAGTGTATTTGGCCTAAGTACGATTCTTTTGGGACTTTGGCAAGTAAAGCTTTTAAAGAACAAAACCAAAACGTTTCTTTTTTTGGAAACTCCGCAAATCAAGTTTTACAGTTAAGTAAACAATGTATATTCTTACAGCTGTGACTACATCTATAGGACATTACTGCTCCTCACAATAATTAATAAATAGTACTCAGCTTATGGATAACTTCAAAATAAACCAAAAAATAAAGCAACAACAACAAAGATCACAACTGTTACAATGGCTTGTTGTGGATTCTTCTTCATTACTTTTCTTCAGTTGGCACAACACACCACCAACGAAACAAAACCCAACAGCCCAAGAGAAGGGAGGCTGTCTTAAGCGTCTGGCTGAAGGACAGGGGGGTGGAGGAGGCTTGGAGACTATTGGATGAAGGACAGGGGGGTGGAGGAGGCTTGGAGACTATTGGATGAAGGACAGGGGTGGAGGAGGCTTGGAGACTATTGGATGAAGGACAGGGGGGTGGAGGAGGCTTGGAGACTATTGGATGAAGGACAGGGGGGTGGAGGAGGCTTGGAGACTATTGGATGAAGGACAGGGGGGTGGAGAAGGCTTGGAGACTATTGGTGGTATTAGCAAGGAGAGGGCCAAGAAGAATTCCCCTTCTCTGTCTCCCTCTGTGGGCTGTTGGGCCCAGGGTGGGGATAAGGGGGCTCTTATTTTGACAGGGGGTTGTCGGGAGTGCTGGGCGTGGCCACCTCTTTGTAGAAATTGTCAATCTGTTCCATATACATCTTCATGACCACTGGCCTCCTCAGCTTCATGGTTGGGCCTGAGAGACACAGAGACAGAGGGAGAGACACAGAGAGAGACACACCGATACAGACAGAGAAACAGAGAGACACACCGATACAGACAGAGAGACAGAGGGAGAGAGACACACCGATACAGAGAGAGAGACAGAGGGAGAGAGACAGAGAGAGACACAGAGACAGAGGGAGAGAGACAGAGAGAGACACACCGATACAGACAGAGAGACAGAGGGAGAGAGACACAGAGAGACAGAGGGAGAGACACACCGATACAGAGAGAGACACAGAGAGACAGGGAGAGACACAGAGACAGAGGGAGAGAGACACAGAGACAGAGGGAGAGAGATACAGAGAGACAGAGGGAGAGAGACACAGAGACAGAGGGAGAGAGACAGAGAGAGACACACCGATACAGACAGAGAGACAGAGGGAGAGAGACACAGAGAGACAGAGGGAGAGAGACACAGAGACAGAGAGAGACACCGATACAGACAGAGAGACAGAGGGAGAGAGACACAGAGAGACAGAGGGAGAGAGACACAGAGACAGAGAGAGACACACCGATACAGACAGAGAGACAGAGGGAGAGAGACACAGAGAGACAGAGAGAGACAGAGACAGAGAGAGCGACACAGAGAGGGGAAGGTTCATATTTAAATCTTATAATGGATTTTTTTACTTTTGCCTACTAGCATAAGAGCTGCATTTGACTACAGAAAATAGATATACTAGGTCATTAGTAAGAATGTTACAAATGATAAATGAACCACTATAACATTGAACAACACAACTATTTGGTCGTTTTCATTTCTACCACAACAAGACAAATATGGACACACTGTAGCAATTAGTTGATGTGGTAAACCCTTTTCACAAAGGTGTGATGGTAGGACAGGCATCCCTCTCAACGCTACGAGAAGATGAGCAGACCCATACTGTTATGTGTTGGTCCTACAGAACCAAGTCACCCAGAGAAGATGAGCAGACCCATACCGTTATGTGTTGGTCCTACAGAACCAAGTCACCCAGAGAAGATGAGCAGACCCATACTGTTATGTGTTGGTCCTACAGAACCAAGTCACCCAGAGAAGATGAGCAGACCCATACTGTTATGTGTTGGTCCTACAGAACCAAGTCACCCAGAGAAGATGAGCAGACCCATACTGTTATGTGTTGGTCCTACAGAACCAAGTCACCCAGAGAAGATGAGCAGACCCATACTGTTATGTGTTGGTCCTACAGAACCAAGTCACCCAGAGAAGATGAGCAGACCCATACTGTTATGTGTTGGTCCTACAGAACCAAGTCACCCAGAGAAGATGAGCAGACCCATACTGTTATGTGTTGGTCCTACAGAACCAACTCACCCAGCTCGCCGCCGCTGATGGAGAAGTCGCGGTCGAGGAGGAGCCACTTCTGGACGCGCTGGGCGTTGGACGCGGCGTGCTCGTTGACGCGGTTGATGCCCTCCTGGATGGCGGCGTGCACGGCGCGGTCTCGTCCGCCGCTCACCTCCGACACGCGCGTGGCGCTGCTGCCCAGCTTCCTGCACACCTCCACGGCCTCGTCCGTCAGCTCGTCCGTCGCCAGGCCCGTCTCCTCGCTCACCTGGCACTGGAGGACATGCTGGAGCTTTTACCTTTGACTTGGTGCTAAGGAGCCCGGCTCTTTTAAGCAGAACTGAGTATGCTGTCCTCCCTTCTGATGTTGGTGGACCACAGAAAACCGTCAAAAGCAACGTCGACCAATTGAAATAATTAGGGTTAGTTCAACAAATAGTAAGTTCCCATATTGTCCACCAGGTGTCAGTGTTTACCATGATTTAATTTGATGGCCTTTATTTGATGGGTTTTGACACAACTGGTTCTGGTTATTTACCATGGCTAGTGGGAACGAAAAGTGGATCATAGATCATTGAATTTCCCACTTTTCCGTTTGGACCCACTAGGCAGTAGAAAGTAAAGGTGCATTCATTGTAGTCATGGCTGTGAAGAGTCTGTTTACCTTGATGGTGAGCAGCATGGACAGGAACTTCCTCTTGTCTCCGATCAGCATGGCGTTGCTGACCAGCGGCACCATTTCCTTCACCGCGTCCTCGATGGGAACCGGAGGAATATTCTCCCCTCCAGCCGTGATGATGAGCTCTGCACGACCAGACGGTCACACAACAGTGTCACACAACAGTGTCACACAACAGCGTCACACAACAGCATCACACAACAGTGTCACACAACAGCATCACACAACAGCGTCACACAAGTGTCACACAACAGTGTCACACAACAGCGTCACACAACAGTGTCACACAACAGCATCACACAACAGCGTCACACAAGTGTCACACAACAGTGTCACACAACAGCGTCACACAACAGCATCACACAACAGTGTCACACAACAGCATCACACAACAGCGTCACACAAGTGTCACACAACAGTGTCACACAACAGCGTCACACAACAGCATCACACAACAGTGTCACACAACAGCATCACACAACAGCGTCACACAAGTGTCACACAACAGTGTTACACAACAGTGTTACACAACAGTGTCACACAGCAGCGTCACACAACAGCGTCACACAACAGCGTCACACAACAGTCACACAACAGCGTCACATAACAGTGTCACACAACAGCGTCACACAACAGTCACACAACAGTCACACAACAGCGTCACACAACAGCGTCAGACAAGTGTCACACAACAGTGTTACACAACAGCGTCACACAACAGTCACACAACAGCGTCACACAACAGCGTCACACACAAGTGTCACACAACAGTGTCACAGTGCAGGTGCAGTAGAAACCCTGTGATCCAGCTGTCCTGCTACGCGACAGCAGAAGCTCTGGGGGAGACGGCACAGACCTTGGGCACAAACACTAGAAGCACACAGGGCGTGTTTGGCCTTGTCTCCTGTTCCCTTACAGAGATCACCGCCCGAGTGATGAAGCTCCCAGGGGCCAGTGTACACCATACTGATCTGAAGCCTTCACAGACCCTTGTCCTATAAACGTTGGTGTCCGGATGTTTTATCTTGTCTTCCCGCCGGGAAAATGGAACTGCAGTGTAATGTAATGTAGTGTAATGCAGTGTAATGTAATGCAGTGTAATGTAATGTAATGTTATGGAACTGCAGTGTAGTGTAATGTAATGCAGTGTAATGTAATGGAATGGAATGTAATGGAACCGCAGTGTAGTGTAATGTAATGGAACTGCAGTGTAATGTAATGTAGTGTAATGGAACTACAGTGTAGTGTAATGTAATGCAGTGTAGTGTAATGTAATGGAACTGCAGTGTAATGTAGTGTAATGGAACTGCAGTGTAATGTAATGTAATGTAATGGAACTGCAGTGTAATGTAATGCAGTGTAATGTAATGTAGTGTAATGTAATGCAGTGTAATGTAATGCAGTGTAATGTAATGTAATGGAATGTAATGGAACTGCAGTGTAGTGTAATGTAATGGAACTGCAGTGTAATGTAATGTAATGGAACTGCAGTGTAATGTAATGTAGTGTAATGTAATGCAGTGTAATGTAATGCAGTGTAATGTAATGCAGTGTAATGTAATGTAGTGTAATGGAACTGCAGTGTAGTGTAATGTAATGTTATGGAACTGCAGTGTAATGTAATGTAATGCAGTGTAATGTAATGTAATGTAACTGCAGTGTAATGTAATGTAATGCAGTGTAATGTAATGTAGTGTAATGGAACTGCAGTGTAGTGTAATGTAATGGAACTGCAGTGTAATGTAATGTAATGCAGTGTAATGTAATGTAGTGTAATGGAACTGCAGTGTAGTGTAATGTAATGCAGTGTAATGGAATGTAATGGAACTGCAGTGTAGTGTAATGTAATGGAACTGCAGTGTAATGTAATGTAGTGTAATGGAACTACAGTGTAGTGTAATGTAATGCAGTGTAGTGTAATGTAATGGAACTGCAGTGTAATGTAGTGTAATGGAACTGCAGTGTAATGTAATGTAATGTAATGTAATGGAACTGCAGTGTAATGTAATGTAATGCAGTGTAGTGTAATGTAATGGAACTGCAGTGTAATGTAGTGTAATGGAACTGCAGTGTAATGTAATGTAATGTAATGCAATGTAATGTAATGGAACTGCAGTGTAATGTAATGTAATGCAGTGTAGTGTAATGTAATGGAACTGCAGTGTAATGTAATGTAATGGAACTGCAGTGTAATGTAATGTAATGGAACTGTAATGTAATGTAATGGAACTGCAGTGTAGTGTAATGTAATGCAGTGTAGTGTAATGTAATGGAACTGCAGTGTAATGTAATGTAATGGAACTGCAGTGTAGTGTAATGTAATGCAGTGTAGTGTAATGTAATGGAACTGCAGTGTAGTGTAATGTAATTGCAGTGTAATGTAATGCAATGCAGTGTAGTGTAATGTAATTGAAGTGTAATGTAATGTAATGTAATGCAATGTAATGTAATGGAACTGCAGTGTAATGTAATGTAATGCAGTGTAGTGTAATGTAATGGAACTGCAGTGTAATGTAATGTAATGGAACTGCAGTGTAGTGTAATGTAATGCAGTGTAGTGTAATGTAATGGAACTGCAGTGTAGTGTAATGTAATTGCAGTGTAATGTAATGCAATGCAGTGTAGTGTAATGTAATTGAAGTGTAATGTAATGTAATGTAATGGAACTGCAGTGTAATGTAATGTAGTGTAATGTAATTGCAGTGTAATGTAATGGAACTGCAGTGTAATGTAATGTAGTGTAGTGTAATGTAGTGTAATGTAATGTAATTGCAGTGTAATGTAATGTAGTGTAATGGAACTGCAGTGTAATGTAATGGAACTGCAGTGTAATGTAATGTAGTGTAATGTAATGGAACTGCAGTGTAATGTAATGTAATGTAATGTAGTGTAATGTAATGTAGTGTAATGTAATGTAGTGTAATGTAATGGAACTGCAGTGTAATGTAATGTAGTGTAATGTAATGTAGTGTAATGTAATGTAGTGTAATGTAGTGTAATTTAATTTAATGTAGTGCAATGGAACTGCAGTGTAATGTAATGTAATGTAGTGTAATGTAATGTAATGTAGTGTAATGTAATGGAACTGCAGTGTAATGTAATGTAATGTAGTGTAATGTAATGTAGTGTAGTGTAATGTAATGGAACTGCAGTGTAATGTAATGTAATGTAGTGTAATGTAGTGTAATGTAATGTAGTGTAATGTAGTGTAATTTAATTTAATGTAGTGTAATGGAACTGCAGTGTAATGTAATGTAATGTAATGTAGTGTAATGGAACTGCAGTGTAATGTAATGTAATGTAGTGTAATGTAGTGTAATGTAATGTAGTGTAATGTAGTGTAATGTAGTGTAATGTAATGTAATGTAATGTAGTGTAATGTAATGTAGTGTAATGTAGTGTAATGTAGTGTAATGTAATGTAATGTAATGGAACTGCAGTGTAATGTAATGTAATGCAGTGTAATGTAGTGTAATTTAATTTAATGTAGTGTAATGGAACTGCAGTGTAATGTAATGTAGTGTAATGTAATGTAATGTAATGTAGTGTAATGTAATGTAGTGTAATTTAATTTAATGTAGTGTAATGGAACTGCAGTGTAATGTAATGTAATGTAGTGTAATGTAGTGTAATGTAATGTAATGTAATGTAGTGTAATGTAATGTAGTGTAATGTAGTGTAATGTAGTGTAATGTAATGTAATGTAATGGAACTGCAGTGTAATGTAGTGTAATTTAATTTAATGTAGTGTAATGGAACTGCAGTGTAATGTAATGTAGTGTAATGTAATGTAATGTAATGTAGTGTAATGTAATGTAGTGTAATTTAATTTAATGTAGTGTAATGTAATGTAGTGTAATGTAATGTAATGTAATGTAATGCAGTGTAATGTAGTGTAATTTAATTTAATGTAGTGTAATGGAACTGCAGTGTAATGTAATGTAGTGTAATGTAATGTAATGTAGTGTAATGTAATGTAGTGTAATTTAATTTAATGTAGTGTAATGGAACTGCAGTGTAATGTAATGTAATGTAGTGTAATGTAATGTAGTGTAGTGTAATGTAATGTAGTGTAATGTAATGTAGTGTAATGTAGTGTAATGTAGTGTAATGTAATGTAATGTAATGGAACTGCAGTGTAATGTAGTGTAATGTAGTGTAATGTAATGTAATGTAATGGAACTGCAGTGTAATGTAATGTAATGTAGTGTAATGTAATGTAATTGTGTCTGCTGCCCCAGACCCCGCCTCCAGCAATGTGATGGAAATGAAACTCCCCGTTGACCCAGATGTGAGCTTGTCTGCTGTCAGACCGCCTTTACCTTTGATGCGCCCGGTGATGAAGAGGAAGTCGCTGTCGTCCTGCTTGCCCAGGTCGCCCGAGTGCAGCCAGCCGTCGGCGTCCAGCGCTTCCTCCGTCTTGTCGTACTGGTTCAGGTACCCCATGAAGAGGTGGCGCCCCCAGAAGCAGATCTCCCCGATGCCCTCTTCGTCGGGGTTGTGGATCTTCGTTTTGCACCCTTCAATCTCCTTCCCACAGCTGCCCGAGGGGAGGGAGGCAGGGAGGGAGGGAGGCAGGGAGGGAGGGAGGGAGGGAGGGGTGTTATGGGAGTCTTCTTAACAAAGCATTTCCTCCTCAAACTAATACCACTGCACTGTGGAGACAACCCCGAGGTCAATGCAGTATATCTCCGTCCATAGGGGTCCTCATAGCTTACAGGAAGAGAGGTACAGAAACGGGACAGACAGACAAGGAGAGAGAGAGGGACAGGAAAGACACAGGAGGAGAGAGACGGACAGGACAGACAGAGCAGGTGAGAGAGAGGGACAGACAGAGAAGGAGAGAGGAGAGAGGCAGACAGAGCAGGGGAGAGAGAGGGACAGACACAAGGAGAGAGAGAGGGACAGGAAAGACACAGAAGGAGAGAGGAGAGAGAAGGACAGGACAGACAGAGCAGGAGAGAGAGAGGGACAGGAAAGACACAGAAGGAGAGAGGAGAGAGGCAGACAGGACAGACAGAGCAGGAGAGAGAGACGGACAGACAGGAGAGAGACAGAGACAGGATAGAGAGAGAGATAGACAGGATGGAGACAGACAGGATAGAGTGAAGGAGAGAGAGATAGAGACAGGGTCCAATAATATAACTGGCCAACAGCTGATAAATTTGACCTTTTGGCAAAACATAATAATCACAATGTTAATTTTGGATCCTGGATGGATAAAAATAAAAAAAGGCAGAATGAGGAACAGAAAGAGAGAGGGATGGAGAGACAGTAAGAGAGGGGGAGAGTGAGAGACAGTAAGAGAGGGGGAGAGTGAGAGACAGAGAGAGGGATGGAGAGGCAGTAAGAGGGGGAGAGTGAGAAAGACAGATGAGAGACGGAAAGAGAGGGGGAGAGTGAGAAAGACAGATGAGAGACAGAAAGAGAGGGGGAGAGTGAGAGACAGAGAGGGATGGAGAGACAGTAAGAGAGGGGGAGAGTGAGAGACAGTAAGAGAGGGGGAGAGTGAGAGACAGAGAGAGGGATGGAGAGACAGAAAGAGAGGGGGAGAGTGAGAGACAGTAAGAGAGGGGGAGAGTGAGAGACAGAGAGAGGGATGGAGAGGCAGTAAGAGGGGGAGAGTGAGAAAGACAGATGAGAGACAGAAAGAGAGGGGGAGAGTGAGAAAGACAGATGAGAGACAGAAAGAGAGGGGGAGAGTGAGAAAGACAGATGAGAGACAGAAAGAGAGGGGGAGAGTGAGAAAGACAGATGAGAGGCAGTAAGAGAGGGGGAGAGTGAGAGACAGAGAGAGGGACGGAGAGAGACGGAAAGAGAGGGGGAGAGTGAGAAAGACAGAGGGACGGAGAGAGACAGTAAGAGACAGGGAGAGTGAGAAAGACAGAGGGACGGAGAGAGACAGTAAGAGACAGGGAGAGTGAGAAAGACAGAGGGACGGAGAGAGACAGAAAGAGAGAGGGGGAGTGAGAAAGACAGAGGGACGGAGAGAGACAGTAAGAGACAGGGAGAGTGAGAAAGACAGAGGGACGGAGAGAGACAGTAAGAGAGACTGGTGACCTGGTGAGGCGGAAGGCGTCAGGCAGGGAGATGGTGTGCGGTCCGGAGCTCTCGCTCATGCCGTACAGCTCGTAGAGCGGCACGTCCAGGCTGAGGAAGAACTCCAGCGTGTCCTTGGTGATGGGCGCGGCGCCCGTGTAGCAGCGCTGGCAGCGGTCCAGACCCAGGGCCTTGCGCACCTTCTTGAACACCAGCTTCTTGGCCAGCCGGTAGTTGAGCGTGGAGCGGCCCGCTGCTTGGTTTCTACACGCCGCCAGAGGGAGGAGGAGGTGCGTACACGAGGAAGGTCGTTACCATGTGATATAGCACACAAGAAGAAGGTTATGATTGGATCCTAACTGTACCAGCAAGCTCTTTAACCCACGTGGAAGTTTGTGTGTGGTACTTTAGGAGTTGGTTGGCTAGGCTGTTATTTGTGAAAATAATAATGTCAATTCAAAAGGATGTCATCCCAGTGTAACTATGGGCAGACTACGTACTGGTTCATCTTGCTGAGGTTGGTCTGCAGGCCCACCCCCTTGGCCCAGGACGCCACCTTGCGCGTCAGGGTGGAGGACTTGGAGCCGACCGACTTCATCTTCTCCTGCATTTTCTCCCAGACGCGCGGGACGCCCATGAAGGCTGTGGGACGCACCTCTTTCAGCGTGATGACCAGCGAGCCCTGGGACAGAACACCCCCATACGGGTCAGAGTTTAGAAAGACAAGGGGAGACGCCAGCGCTGGGAATGTGCTCCCAGACTGATCCGACAGGTGGCGCCATCGGAAAAACCATTTGAAGCAGCTGTTTGACCCGACATGATGTCTGGCAAAGAAATGGTGGAGTTGTTCTTCTCCTGTGGATGTTTCTTTAAACCCGAACATCCATCTTGAAAAGGACTGGCCGGTAAGTTGACCCACACCACACCTCCCAGTACAGGGTAGTCTTTCAATGAACACGGTCCAACATGCACACACACTCACAAACCTCACCTTGAGAGCATCTGGTTGGGCAAAGTAGGTGGCCCCGCCCACCTTCATGGTGACCCAGATGTCCACCATCTGGGCGGCGATGTGGCTGAGGGGCAGGTAGCTGACCACCACCTCCTGGGACTGGGTGGCGTCCGTCAGGCCCACATGGTGGCAGGTGGCCCCCGCCGTCCACGTGAGCTGAGAGGAGAACACGGAGAGAGAGGGGGGGAGGGGGGGAGAGAGAGGGGGGGGGAGAGAGAGGGGGGGGGAGGGGGGAGAGGGGGGGGGGGGGGGGGGGGAGAGGGGGGGGGGGGGGGGGGGGGGGGGGGGGGGGGGGGGTGAGGGGGGGGGGGGGGGTGGGGGGGGTGGGGGGGGGAGGGGGGGGGGGGGGGGAGAGAGAGGGGGGGGGGAGGGGGGGGGAGGGGGAGAAGAGGGGGGAGAGGGAGGGGGGGTGAGAGAGAGGGGGGAGGGGGAGAGAGAGGGGGGGGGGGAGAGGGGGGGGTAGAGAGAGAGGGGTGGGAGTGGGGGGGGAGAGAGAGGGGGGAGTGGTGGAGGGGGATGTGATAGGAAGGGGGGAGAGGGGGGAGAGCGATTTCCTGGTGTGTTCTGGGGCTCTTTTCTGTGCTTCTCTGTGTTCGGCTCGGAGTTCTTTTTTCTCTTCAGGGGATTTCGTTCGTCTCTCTCGGTTTTCTCAGCAGCTCTCTGGCTATTGTTGCTCTCTCTCTCTCCTTTCTGTGTGTTGCTCTCTCTCTCTCTCTCTGGTGCGCGTCTCTGTGCTCTCTCTTTTTGGTGTGTTTTCCCGCTGCTCCCCACTAACCATATACCCGACACTCTATCCTGCACCCCATCCCTATCACCACACCCACTGACAACAGGTTGATCCACCCCCAGGTGGGAGTGTCGTGAACAGAGGGGAGAGGTGAATCTGTGGATGAGGTGCTACGCTGGGCTAGGTTAAGGGTGAGAGGTGAATCTGTGGAGTGGTGCTACGCTGGGCTAGGTTAAGGGTGAGAGGTGAATCTGTGGAGGTGGTGCTACGCTGGGCTAGGTTAAGGGTGAGAGGTGAATCTGTGGAGGTGGTGCTACGCTGGGCTAGGTTAAGGGTGAGAGGTGAATCTGTGGAGGTGGTGCTACGCTGGGCTAGGTTAAGGGTGAGAGGTGAATCTGTGGAGGTGGTGCTACGCTGGGCTAGGTTAAGGGTGAGAGGTGAATCTGTGGAGGTGGCGCTGGGCTAGGTTAAGGGTGAGAGGTGAATCTGTGGAGGTGGTGCTACGCTGGGCTAGGTTAAGGGTGAGAGGTGAATCTGTGGAGGTGGTGCTGGGCTAGGTTAAGGGTGAGAGGTGAATCTGTGGAGGTGGTGCTACGCTGGGCTAGGTTAAGGGTGAGAGGTGAATCTGTGGAGGTGGTGCTATGCTGGGCTAGGTTAAGGGTGAGAGGTGAATCTGTGGAGGTGTGCTACGCTGGGCTTGGTTAAGGGTGAGAGGTGATCTGTGGAGGTGGTGCTACGCTGGGCTAGGTTAAGGGTGAGAGGTGAATCTGTGGAGGTGGTGCTACGCTGGGCTAGGTTAAGGGTGAGAGGTGAATCTGTGGAGGTGGTGCTACGCTGGGCTAGGTTAAGGGTGAGAGGTGAATCTGTGGAGGTGGTGCTACGCTGGGCTAGGTTAAGGGTGAGAGGTGAATCTGTGGAGGTGGTGCTAGGGCTGGCTAGGTTAAGGGTGAGAGGTGAATCTGTGGAGGTGGTGCTACGCTGGGCTAGGTTATGGGTGAGAGGTGAATCTGTGGAGGTGGTGCTACGCTGGGCTAGGTTAAGGGGGAGAGGTGAATCTGTGGAGGTGGTGCTGGGCTAGGTTAAGGGTGAGAGTTGAATCTGTGGAGGTGGTGCTACGCTGGGCTAGGTTAAGGGTGAGAGTTAGGGTTATCTGTGGAGGTGGTGCTACTCACGTTATCGTGGCTTAGCATGACTCCTTTGGGCTGGCCCGTGGTTCCTGAGGTGTAAATAAGCGTGCAGCACTGATTGGGCTTCTGGCTGGAGATGACGTGGTCCAGCAGAGTGTCTGGCTCGTCGCGCCCGACCTCCATAAACTCTGCCCACTAAAAGAACCAGACAACAGGAAATTACATCGTCTCTAAGAAGACTCGATGAAGAATAGGAGGGAAAGATGTAAAGACATTTAATGGTTCTAACTGTGGGAGAAGCAGGAAGAAAAGATCAAACGTTATCGAATCATCTGGGATAAAGAAAGCCGTCTTATCAACGGAATCTAAATCATCCAAGAAAAAAGATGTAACGTGTTCATACACTGAATAACTGTCCGAGCTATTTACCATGTTGTGTTGTTTAAATGGAATATACAGCCACACAGAATCATTTGAAGTCAAGGCAGCGTGCTTTTTTACCGTGTACACATTTGGCTTCTTCTCTTTTAGCTCGTCTTTGTACTGGATAATGGCTTTCAAGTGGGGCAGTTGGTCCTGAACCTGTGAGAGCACACACACACCGAAACTGAGTCCAACAATGTGCACCGCATTATGAAAGCTCAATTCATGAGTGACACTTTTAGACAAGAATGTGGTTAGTCCTGTGGTATTGTTTCACTGAGGCATTACCACCACAACTAATTGGACAAACAGCATTCCTCCCCCCCCCCCCCCCCCCCCCCCCCCCCCCCCCACACACACACACACACACACACACACCACACCCCACACACGTGTTGTCAATTGTTAATCTGCCTGCAAGACTGATTCTCTATTTTAGTGTCAAACCTAGGTTGCATACAGCCCAGCCTCTCTCTCTCACTCACACACAAACACACACACCTGAAAACATCTGCTCACCTGTAAGATCTTCTGCAGCTGTTTGTTGTTCTCCACCACAATGACATTTGCCTTGCAGTTCTCTGCCACATACTGGCAGGCCTCGGCCGAGTTGGTGGTGTAGATGCCAACGGCGAAGCCACTACGAAACACACACACACACACACACACATAAACACATCAATATAAAAAGCACCAATTATCAACTGATTGAATTCATGTCGCTTTGTACTACAGTCCCAGTTTCAACTTTCAGCTACACAACAGCAATGAAGAAATGTACAAATGTAAAATGCAATGAGTGAAGGACTCAATGTTACTGCTAATGTTCTACATACTGCCACATGCTTTATCGGGGGGAATGTAGAAAACACATCGAATAGGCCCGGCGGTTATGCCTACACTTTTAAAAAAAAAAAATTTTTAAACAGGAGGATAGGGTCAAATATGGGAGAATCACAGGACAAATGGGAGGGTTGACAGGAGGTTTGCTCTGAAGGCATGTACTCAGGATAATCCCCCATAAAGAACCATTTTGACTCCTCCCCACCCACACAAACAACCCACAGACACATAGCACAAGAGGACACTCACCCTGCCAAAATGGCCCCGATGTCAGAGATGAACCACTCGGCAGAGTTGAAGCCCAGGATGCCCACCCCGTGGTAGCGCTCCAGCCCAAGCTGGGGAGACCAAACGCACTCATTACCAGTCCGTCTAGCATCTTCAATACACACAGACTGTGGTCAACATGAGCACCCCTGGCCGTCTGCAGGGAGGCTCAGTCAGCTACTAATACAAGATCATGCATTTCATCCTGCACTTTGTTGACAGAAAGAAACCAACAGTAATCCAAATGGGACAGTAGGCTGAACGTGACATCATGCCCCCTCTGAGCGCCCTGCAGTGGCCCGTTGAAAGTTGAGTGGGACAAAACCATTAGCCTACAAATCATACAAGTCATGAGCCTGAGCCCAAAGGGTACTGAGATTCTCAAGAGTGTGAGCATAGTGAGTAGTCAGTGTAACAATGACTTGTGGTGTTGTGTGTGTATGGTTGTACTTTATCACACACTGCACATGTCTGTCTGTCTCTTGGTATTATGTCATGCGTATCAGCCAGGATGATGCAGACGGATTACAGGAGTGGATTGTTTCAAGCTGACTACGGTATGCAAGAGTAAAGGCGTAGTAATCATTTTACTAAACAAAAATGTGGTGAAATAATATGACCCAAGAAGGTTACCAAAGTACTGCATCTACGTTTTATTCACCAGAGTCCAAAGATGAACCCAGTTCGGTGCACCCCATTTCCATTTTCCCTCGCGGTCCCAGGAAGAGCAGTAGCTCCCCTGAGCTAGGAGTGTGTGTAGACGTGTGCGCGGTGGTGGGGGGGGCATGCGGGGTACCTTGAGGAAGCTGCGGGCTGCGTTGCGGCAGCTCCGGTAGTACTCTCTGTAGGTGAGGGGGGGGGGCATGCGGGGTACCTTGAGGAAGCTGCGGGCTGCGTTGCGGCAGCTCCGGTAGTACTCTCTGTAGGTGAGGGGGGGGGGGCATGCGGGGTACCTTGAGGAAGCTGCGGGCTGCGTTGCGGCAGCTCCGGTAGTACTCTCTGTAGGTGAGGGGGGGGGCATGCGGGGTACCTTGAGGAAGCTGCGGGCTGCGTTGCGGCAGCTCCGGTAGTACTCTCTGTAGGTGAGGGGGGGGGGCATGCGGGGTACCTTGAGGAAGCTGCGGGCTGCGTTGCGGCAGCTCCGGGTAGTACTCTCTGTAGGTGAGGGGGGGGGGCATGCGGGGTACCTTGAGGAAGCTGCGGGCTGCGTTGCGGCAGCTCCGGTAGTACTCTCTGTAGGTGAGGGGGGGGGCATGCGGGGTACCTTGAGGAAGCTGCGGGCTGCGTTGCGGCAGCTCCGGTAGTACTCTCTGTAGGTGAGGGGGGGGGCATGCGGGGTACCTTGAGGAAGCTGCGGGCTGCGTTGCGGCAGCTCCGGTAGTACTCTCTGTAGGTGAGGCGCTGGCGCCGCTCGCCCTCCTTCCAGCCGAGCGCGGTGACGTCGGGGAAACGCTCCACGGCGGAGGCAAACATCTGGTTGATGGTGAGCGGCGTCTCGGCGGCCATGCCGGACTCGCCCGTCCTCAGCGTCACCTCGCCGTCGCGCTGGCAGGTCCAGAGGCTGGAGCCTCCCGCCGCCGCCACCGACAGAGAGTCTGGCCGCCGGCTGTTCACTGCAAAGGACCCACGGCTGACTGCTGTCACTCAGGATGGGGGCGTCGCCACGTCGCTATAGTCAACACGTTTCGTACCGCTGACACGCGGCGCGCTAAGAAGGGCGGCCATTCGACACACACACCGGGGCTTGTGAGGATTAACTAATCTTATCTTAATTAACCAGCTTTCACTTAGTACGACAAGCGGCCATTTTGAAAAAAGATCCCGTTGATGTTTTTAACCAAGCTGCTGCTCCCTTTTGGAATTTGTGTTGTAGGGGTTATCAACTAGCGACCACTCTAGCAGACCCACACGGACTGCTATGGAAACCATGGGGTAGGAGGTTTTACAGCTCTACTAAAGCATCCAAAAGTGGAGGTTTATTCAAAGCATTTGGACGCTATTATCATCAACAGATAAATGTGAATACCATTAAAAATACAGACAGAAAAGAAGAAGAAGAAAAAAGATGAAACATGACATTGTTCACTTTAGCGAACCTGCATAGAGTGACTTTTAACCATGAGCCTTTGATTAGCATTGTGTTCTAAACGTGTCTTTACCTTCAACAAGCCAGCACATGGTTAAATAAACCTGGGCTAACTTGATAAGGAGGTATATAAAAACAAAACAAACAAAACATAGCTTCTTTCCATTGCCCCGGGAACCAATAGAGTGTGGACACACACTCTCATCCCTTCTTATCTTTTACAATGCTTGACATTTATTACATTTATTTCCATCTTGGTAGGGGCTGAAGTGTGACACTAAGCTCACAAAAGTATATTCAAATGTCCATCTGGAGGTTACAGAATGAATTAGCGCTGAGGATTAGGGAGGATGGAACGCCAGCAACAGAACACTCTTGGCCTGATCGTGTGAAGTCAACAAGAGGAAAATAACTTGCAGCAGAGTGGAGGTTTTGCTGGCTTCCACTCACCCTGTGTCTATGGAACAAGTCGGTAAAGGAGTCTGGAAAGGTTAAACCGATTTGCTTCTGGTAACCCATTCAAGAGGAAGTCTTTGTAGCTTGTATTGCTCAACACAGGCCACTGGTTGGCTATTTACTAGTTATTCTGAATTTCAAAATCAATAGAAACTGTAACAGAAAAGCAGATTTGAACCTCAAAATTCCTTGTTCAAGTGTATATGCCAGCTAGCGTGTGTGTGTGTGTGTGTGTGTGTGTGTGTGTGTGTGTGTGGGGGGGGGGGGGGGGGGGTTATTCACCCACTAACCTCTTTGTGTGTTGGAGGTGGTGATGACGTTGTCTTTGCCATCTCTTATCTGTTCTTCCCTTTCTCCTGCCGATTCCTCCTCGGAGGATTCACTAAAAGAAGGAAACACACACACAATAAATCGGTCTCCAAGCATCGCACAATCAGCACAGCATTCCTTCCTTTCTCCCAGTCCTTTAAACACCAAGTACTTACATTCCAGTCAATGTAAACTGATCTAAAGCACTCTCATATCACTGACCAGACTGTCTCCTTTTGAAAACTTAAGACGGAAGGAAGTTCTTCGTTATTAGAAACCAAAAGCTCAACATAATGTCAACTGTTTGTGTATTGAGCGATTCCTACTTGTTGGTGTCTGTTGTGACGTCCTCCTGCGAGGCCACAGAGTCCTCCGCCTTACTGGAGGACTGCAGGAAGCCTGCTTGTTGGGCTTGGTCCATCGCCATGGCTGAAGACATGTCAGTGGGCTCGCACAAGGTCACTGTGTTAGGGAACATAAGCTGTTAAACAAGGACTAACACAAACCAACCAGCACATTCACTCACCAAATACAGAATATGACCATGACTCACATAGGAGTCTGTGTGTGTGTGTGTGTGTCAGAAGGAGTACAGAGATATATATATATATAAGCCTGCGCACAGGCTTGGAAGAAAACCATGCCTTGCGAAATGCAGACAGCACCAGTGGTTCTTATTCAGCCACCCGCTCTGACACTGTGTTGCCAAAACAGAACCACTGCCCCGTCATGTGATAGCCAAACGCTTCCAACGCTCACAGGACTGACAACAGGGTGCTGCTGGCTGTGGGTCAGGGGGTTAGGACCCGGGTGAATAGAGCACATTCGTGCCTCTCCTTTGGTGTCTTAGTGTACACACAGGCAGTAACTAGGACTCCACAACTTGCCTAGATATTGCTACAGAGGGAAAAAACACGTATTCACTGTAGGTGCATTCTTAGTCAGAACAGCTCAAAGAAATCCTCACAAAGCCACTAGCTAACAACAGCCCTCTAGTACACCCTGGCTCCCGCTTGCTACCACGTACATAACCCCCCATGCATAGAGACACGGGCCCGGGTGGCTGCCGGCCTGTTTATCTAAACGGGGCTGAAAACACATACCAGGCCGTGTCCTTGTCCGTCCATTGTGGCGACAGCCTATCACGGCTCACCAGTACGCACAACCGGCTGAGGGGAAAGAAAACTATGTACTTTCCAAAACACGGACTTGGTTGACAGGGTGGAGGAACCATAGAGGAAATAAGACAAATGTAATTTGCCTTGAAAAGAAAAGATTACACTCAGTAGCCCATTAGGAGGTACCGGTCTAATACTCGGCCCAGACCCCCAGAGCAGCCTCCATTATACATGGTGTGGCTTGAACAAGGTGCTGGAAACCTTCCATAGAGATTCTGCTCCGTGTTGTTCTGACAGCATTAGTTGCTGCTGATTTGCCGCTACACATTCCTGCTGAGAACCTCACGTTCCACCACCAGCCAATGGGGCTCTTCTATTGGCCTGAGACACTGGTGGTGATGGTAGAGGCAACGGGAGAACACTGGGTAGATTGGGGCCACCACCATGGTCAGCAACAATACTTTAGGTTTGACATGTTGTAATACAAAGATGCTCTTCAGCGTAACACTGTAGTAAGACATCGTCGATTGAGGAACCACCTTCCTTTTGGCTTGAACCAGTCTGTTCGTTCTCCTCTGACCTCTCTCATCAACAAGGCCATTTTGCAGTGTACTTGATTTTATTTTTCGTTTTTTGCCATCATTCTCTGTGAAGTCTAGAGATTGTTGTGGTTGTGCATGATCACTCCATCGGGAGATCAGTGTTGAGACACTCAAACCACCACCAGCAAGGTAACCTCTGGTACCGCACCAACAATCATTCCACAGTCCAAGTCACTTTGGATCACATTTCTTGGTCATTGTGATTTCATACATTGACTTGCTGCCAAATTATTATATATTTGCACAAACGAGCAGGTAAGTGTACCTAATAAAGTGGTCACTGGGTACATTTTGAGCATTGTAAACCACTGTAAAACACCGGGAATGTACAGCAAGCAAAGTGAGGTCTTTTTGTAGGAGGGGAGTTGGTGGTCGGGGAATTCCCACCCAAACACTTAACCTTGATAAGACTTCAGCTGCCTTCACTCCCTCGCCAAGAGCAGGGCCTCCACAAGGTGATCTTATCGCACATCGCAAACAAGGCAGCCATTTTGTGTCCCTTCTGCTTTCTCCCAGCACCAGCAGCTGCAGTCACCCACCGCTGTGTGCACGCTCTACAGGTTGGCCGTAGCGTCCGCAGGCCCGCAAACAACGAGGGCTGAGAAGGTCAGTGAAGGACTGCTCCTCAGGAGACGCTCGAGTGATACCTGGACTTTCTGCGTGGACTAGAAATGTCTCAAGTTGGTTTCCCCAAGAGAGATAGCGCTGCTTGCGTTGACATTTCAGAGGTTGCTAGTGTAGTAATAATTACTATTCCTGTCTCTATTCCTGTCTTACAAAACACACACGACACCTCCTGCTCCTCCTCTCCCTGTTCCTTTCTTTCTGAGCCCTCTCTCGTCCAGGTTCTAAGGTCACATGAGACCAGCCAGACCCCATGACCACAGCCATCCTGGCAGGTCTCTGATTTAGGGTTACATTGTGAAGCTTACATCCAAGCGTCGTGCAGATCAACACAAGGCCTAGCCGTATTAAAACATACCAGCTATATTTACTAGACAGACATTACTGAAGACAGACATTACTGAAGAAGGGTTGTGCCCTAGGAGCATTTTTGCTCATCATCAAGTCTCTGAAAATGAGGGCTGTAAAGCATCCTGCTCAGAGAAACAGGAAAGCTGCTTTTCCTGTAGGTCCAGTGGAAGCTTGGCTTATGCGCTGTGAAAATGAAACCGCAAATGGCCACTGACTGAGCTAATGACCTAAACAGAGCAACTTTGCTTTTATAGACCATGGAGCTCAGTGATAATGTTGGTCATGTTATTATTAGGGTGTGCGTTAAAATAAGGGACAATCATACGACTCTCACTGCCTCCACCATCCCCCCCCCCCCCCCCCCCCCCCCCCCCCCCCCACCCATCCCTCCACCAAATCAGGCATCTGTTCTGGATTAAGTCAGGGCTTTCCTCCTTTTCCCAAGCACAGTATCACCACACCCCAACATGTAAATACCCCAAAACTGCGCTCATCCCTTGAATAGTTTCATGTGTCCCTCGTCATCCAGCTACCACCAACCGCCTGAACCCGTTTCTGTGCTGTCGAAATGAAAATGATGATGTTATAATGTTATAATATTATGTTATAATGGTGTTCTACTACAGTGTTCATCTTCAAGAGACAACACCGCTTGTGATGCTTCTTTCTCTGCTACGTGTAGAGCTTTTCTAACCGCGGTATCCACCGCTCGTCGTGGTTCTGCTCCGCATTTCAACAGAAAGCCCATGACCCTTCACTTTCCTCCTAGACATCCTACCGCTGAGCAGACATCCTACCGCTGAGCCGGCTCCACCCTGGGACCCGAAGCCGCATGATGCGACACTCATGATGCTGCACTCAATCAAACGCCGTTAGACCATATTCAAATATGAGACGATAGAATAAAGTCCGTTCAACCAAAATACAACCGAGCAGACGTGTAATTCATACGTAAAAAGGTTATCATAAACACAAACGATCGACTAAAATCCCGTTTCCAAGCCTAGCCCGATGCTGGCCACAGCCACCAGTACTTCAACTGAAAAAGCTATATTTACAAGCATATATTTCTTTAGAATAATGCACTTACATCGCATTGTTGAGTGTGTAAAGTCTTAAGAATGATCTCGTCCAGTTTATATAGAAGGTCTTTCTGCAATATCTTATTCTGCCCAAGTAGACTACTACTATGGATTCGGCCAGCCGCTAGGAGAGTAACACGCTAACTACCACTACGCCTACAACTGAGTAACACCACCCATTAAAAGCCGGCTGGTTAGTCTGGTTCCTCCTCTGAAAACCCCACCCAGGTTCATCAGCCTCCCTCCCGCGCTCCTCCCGCGCTCCTCCCGCCCCAAGATACATTCCAAAGACACCCGATTGGTTGAATGTGCTCACGCCACAGGCCCGTCCTCCATATAAAGGCATACAAGCCCAAAAACGTAAACGGAGGCAAGAGCCCACGCGTGCGCGCTTCTCGCGGGCTACGTGCTGGTCCCCAGCTATTCCGGCCACTGCTCAAACGTGCACACTTCCGCACTCACGACAGACATAGATGTAGGTCTGATGGATGAGTAATTACAAGACTCAAACGCACTACTTTGGCTACTGATCAAATGGAAGACAAAACATAGTTATAACACTTTGATAGGCGCATCTAGCAACCGAAATGATGTTCAACAATAAAATGGAAATGTGTAGTGTAAATGATATCCTAAGTCTTACTGATAGAAACAAGACTGCAATGCATCAGGCATGGTCTCAAATCAGAGTCTTGGCTTGACTTATGTCTCAATGACTTCAACTAGAAAACCCTGTAGAACTACTTTGGTCATGGCATGGCTTTCATGTCGAAAAGGTGTTTAGAATAGCTTGTAAGTTGGCTTGTGATGGTTAGCTTTGTTTGCAACAGGATGCAGATCAAGAGTTGAAGATACTTAACTGTAGACATTTAACATGAAAAGGGAATACAGCAACATTAGTTATTGTTTATGATACATGAATGATATGTATTCTGGTGGAGCACCTCACTTTGAAAGCGTGGTTGAGGTATATACAATGCTTATCATTTGTGATGTATATTCGTGGTTCAGTGGAGCTCAGCTGGTGGAGCCAGTGCTGTGTGTTCTGTCATAGTGGCACCCATGCGAATAATATACTTTCACAGTATATTAAGTAAAGTGCTTTGGATAAATGGGAAATATACATGATTTATAAGGATACATTTTCAAATTGTATTAATCTAAATATTGCCACATATTTAGTCAAATCCGTAATATAGATCATTGTGTACGGTCATACTACAATGTGCATCAACTTGTCATGAATATGGTCATGGAATGCAACACATTGCAGATTGATACGATGGTATCATGAATACCATCGTATAAGGAGGCTTGATCTGATGATGAAGGAGTAGCATCCATTTGCATCGATATGATTTAAATAATAAAGAAATGATCAGGGTTTAAGTTTCACAGAATGGAAGGACAAGGAAGGAGAAAAGCAAAACAATAGTACACAGAGCCAAACCGGCACCTAATATTAAACATTTAAAGCATGCTGTAACTCTTCAGATGATCTTTTGCGGTATGAGGTGTGATACTCCTGCAGGCTGTTTCTGCTGATGCACCAACACGTGACATCCTCAAATGGGGTAACTGCCGGTCATTGACATCCGTTTCTTTCAGCTCAATTCGTGGCGTTATTTTGCATGGAATGAAGGAAATAAATAGTGATCACGAGATATAATCTATGGTTATCTATGTTTAAATTGAAATTGGATGCAGTGCTGTTTAAACGTAGCCTAATGTCTTGAGAAGTACTAGGCCATATATTATATCTTATTTTGTGACGCAGAGCCTGCAAATGAAGCAATCCCACATTAATTGATAGTAGGCTAAATACAATTTACAATGTTTGTAATGGTGTTTGTTACGGTATTAATCTGGACATAAATAAACAGAAACAACTAAAGAAGTGTGGAAATAAAGAAATAAAAAGATATCATATAGCGACGTTATTTAGCCCACTCAGTCTTCATAATGGCAAGTTAACATTAGACATTTAATGACATCATGCATTCAGATGTTCTCTTCATGTAATAAATAGGCCTGATGCTAGCACGCACGACAAAAGTATTGTAATTTAACTACATACTTAAATATAAGGCCCATTTCAAAACATGACATACAGTTTATCTAATACATTTCCAATACTTTCGAGGGAATTGTAATTGAATGATTATTTTATTATTTTATTTTATTTATGATGAACGGATACAAGTCTGAAATCAACGTTTCAACAATTCTGGGGTAAGATCGCCATCTAGCGGTTCTTCGTCTTAATGCAACCAGGGCGGGGTTTCTGTTCTTGTAACACCTCCCTCCCGTGTTGCTGGCCGCTGACGTACTCGGCAAAGGGTAGCAACTGTTGCTTCGAGACCCCATCTCGCCATAGTGACTGTAGCCGTGGAGACAGTTACTTACCAACGGGCGCAACACTCAGCAACAGCAGCAGCAGCAACTGCAAGTCAACGAGTGAGAGAGGGGAAAGAGTGCAGCAAGGGCAGAACTTTTCACAAGGCAAGGTGACTATATCTTTACAGAATCTAGACATTTAAAGATTGTGGCGGAGTAAATTGCAAGTACATGTAATCGGTTGATGCCAATTTATGTCCTGTTTGCTCATTTATTTCCACTAAGAACAACCAAGACTTTCTGGTCGCACAAAACCCAACGTCTTTTTTCTTTCCAATTTTGTTCAACCGACACACGCGTTGTTGTTGTCGTTGTTAGTATTGTTAGTAGTAGTACCAATAGTAAGTTGTGGTTGTTATTTCTACCATTATGACTAATCGTTTCGGGCTGGCGTTCGTATTTGGGGAAACTTGTTGAAGGGTCGTTGGAGCCCAGCGTGTGAGCGAGCCTGCGCTGGAGCGGTGCAGCGCTCCCCGGCATCCCAGCATCAGCAGCTCGCCTGTCAAGCTACAGGTTGCTAGCTCATGCTAACCCAACCGGAGAGGGGGTGCTCGCTGTACACTCCGGTCTGTTGAACTGTGTGGCGCTCTTGCATGGAGTTGAACCCTTCCCGGACTCGTAGCGAGGGGCTCTGGGCTGGGTTGGGAGTAATTCCGAGCAGGTGGCTACTAGCTAATGTGTGCTAACGACAGGGAGGGCTCGGACTACGAGCTGGAACGGAACCTGGGCTGATCACAGGGATCACTTTCACTTCGCTAAACGTTTGCTAGCTGCTTATTTAAATCCATGTGTGCACTTCCACGTTGCTGCAGACATCACCATGGGCGAGACCCCCAAAAGTCCACCAACACTAGGGTGGAAACCAGTGACTTTGAAAGTATTTAGCACACGTTTATCAGTTATCAAACATGCTGCGCAACTAGAGGACTGGTACGCTATTGCATGTCCTAATGTACAGTAACGCTTCTCCACTACCAAACGTTGTATTCTTTGATAAAAGACACAACATTGGGGGTAAGTTCTAGAAAATAAAATGCATGTCAAAGCTTTGTAGCGTTTACCAAAGAATAATTGAAGTTATTTAGCAGCTAGGTGGCGCTATGGCGGTTTGTCAATCACAACGCTGAGGTGCTGAGTAGAGATGGATGTTGAGCTGTGTGACATGGAGGGTGAAACGGTACAGCCCACGATCAACACAGTTAAACCAGGTGGAGCAATTATATACAATCAGGAAGGGAATCCATATTTACAATGAATTGATAATAATTAATGACTGGACACTTGAGCTATGTACACTCCCTCACCTAATACACACTAAGCCATTGAAAGAAGGTACAGATGAAAGTAGATTTCCATTTTTGTAGAGTTCATGTTGAGTTGGAAGACATTACGGGAAAGCAGTATTAAAGGTCACGAAAGATGCGGAGATGGTGGTAGAGAGTTACGACAATGCTTACACCGCTCTATAATAAATATCAATCCTTTACCAAATATACCAAAGCCTTTTTGATTGATACCAAATTGTGTAACTATCAGGAACATACTGGCAGTGACAGTTGACGTGTATCCTGCATTGCTTCCCCTTTACCAATGGATGTCACAGTAGCCTATAAACCACTGGCTCTCAAACTTTGGGTTCAGGCCTGGTCTCCTCTCCTTGTCTTCCTTGTGAAAAACAACCTCTTGGGTGCTTGTGTTTAGAAATGTCCACAAGCACCCGTATGCCATTTTAAGTGTTAAATGGACTGGTGTATACGGAGCTCTCAAATGGACAGCTGCAGCGGTCCCTTTGGACAGGGGCTGACCTGACATTGCTTTTAGTGTGTGTGTGTGTGTGTGTCTGCCTGCCTGCCTGCCTGCCTGCCTGCCTATCTGTCTGCCTGTCTGCCTGTCTGCATGATTGTTCTGAATTTAGCTCTTCTTGATGAGGCTCATCGTTGCCCTAAGGAGAGATTTTCAATCCAATGCGCAGCCACCCCAAATATAGAAGGTCTCTTCAGCCCTGTCCTCCTTTTGTTGTTGTTTACTACTTACTAAGTCTACATATAATTGCATGTAGCACCCGTTAAGCCTGACTGTTTGATTCCAGTGTCTGATATAAATACGATAGCAGTCACTAGTCAAAGCAGTGTCAGAAAGTGACAGTGCAGAGCAGATGAATGGAGAAAAGAGCCTTGTGGGGCTTGTTAAGTGGCAATTAATAATGGCACTGTGCACACATGTATTTATATTTAATTTATTTGTACATGGATTTCTACCCTAAATCCATGTCATATGTTGTGCTAACATTTTACCTAGACTTTGACGAGAGAGAAATGGTTTAATGCTAATTGTCAACTTGATTCCGCTATGTCTTCTCACATCAAGTTTGCTTGGGCAGAAAGCTTTTGGAAATCCTTGTAGGCTTGTGTTGCTAGGGTACACGAAAACAACATCTCCTTGTACACAAAAACGCTGCTCCTAGTTAGCCTCGCAGACAGGCGCGACAGGTTAAAACTTGTTATGAAATTAAATGCTTCTCTTTTTTTGCCTCTTTGTCATCATTGGGCATTCTTTACATTCTACCTGGTTTGTATCTTGGCTACACGACTGCTAATTACATTTCCTGCCACAAACAGCACACAGGGCATTGACATTTGCATTAGAATGATCCCCCCCCCCCCCCCCCCCCCACCTTTCTGTGCTTTTCAGACAGAAATAGTAGCACCTCGCCCCATGGTCTCCATACTTTTTTTTCCCTCTTCATTCTTGTAAGCCTATAGAGTTTCAGGCTGGTTTTGACAATACATGTTTCTTTATGTGATGCCACACTTTTAACGCCCTTAACATCAAAACAAATCTTGTATAAGAATACAAGAGGCAAGCAAGGCTTAAGCATCCACTAGAGTGAGATCTGTCCAGATTGATTACTGAGCAGATAAGGTTGACTCATTTTTGCTGTAATGATCTCTAAGTCTCAGAGGTTTCACCTCAGAAGCTACCTAATGAGAAGAGAACCGGCCTAGGAAGTCTGTCTCCCAGGTGGAGGGAGGCCCAACTCCGGCTTCAGGTCTTTGTGTATAAATATATATATTACTACCATTACATTACTGCTGCCTAGAAGAGAGAAGTTGTCGACTCAACCCCCTCAATGATGGGTTGATTATTTTAATGTTCGAATCAACAAGATGTAGCCTAAGTCCTGGTTATATTCACCCTGCTCTCTAACAAATAATTTGATAACACTCAAGGTCGCATTGGACACCTAATACGAAAGCAGTAATTAAAGCAGTTTTTAAACGAGAAAATAATGTGTCCCAAGGATTGATCATTAATGAAGCAGTAAATTTAGAGGAATGTCATTATGGAATTAATTAAGGAAGAGTGTTTGTATGGTTGAGTAGTTTTGGAGAATTTCAAATGATAGAGTTGAACACTGCTACACAAGGTGTTAAGAGGATGTTTTCCAAAGACTAGTTGATAAAGAGCGGAGATTAATGCAGGTATGTGTACGATTAGGCCAGTTACTTTAAGGATTGCAACCTCCCCAACTAACACCACCACACAACATGTGTTTGCTGTAAATTTACAGTGCAACTACTTAAACTACGCCTCAGCTGTTTCAAACACCAATTCTCTATATTGAGATGTTTAATGGTGGGGGGAGGGGCTTGAAATCTGGATGAGGTTAGGAGAAGGGGGATGGGGGGGCGGGTGAGGTGCTAGTGTAGTGCATAGGCGAACACACAGTCTCCATGGCAACAGTTTGATCATTCTCCCTGTGGCTGTCGGGTCTGCAGTGCACATGGTGAGGGATAGAGTGGACAGGTTGTAGTGATAACCCAAGGTGGGGGGGGGGGGGGGGGGGGGGGGGGGGGGTGGATGGAGGGAGAGCGGGGGAAGGCTGGGGTCTGAGCCTCCTTGTTCTTATCTCTCTCGTTCTAACCCTGTCATCTGCAGATGGCAAGAGCTGATTTGATTGGACTAGTCAGGAGTTAATGAGACGGGTTGAAGAAAGAGAGGCTCGCGTTGTGAGATCTCGCATCATACCTTAATTAAAAAAAAAAAGTACGATGGTTGAATAAAAAAAAGCCTCAAATAGCGAGAGGTTTCCTTTGTCAAATTCTGTATTAATTCATTTTTCTAAAGATGTGGGAAGTGCAAGTCAACTCATAAACCTGTTGGTTGTGTTGTCAAATGTAAAGTCCTCTTAATTTGGATTGTAAAGAAACAGTGAGACCTGTGACAAACTATTCAGAATAAGAAGTTACTGTGCGTTCCACTGTAAACATTGTTTTTTTGTGGTCAGCTTTTTTGTGTGAATGTAAAAGGCACGTTTTGAGTTTTCAATCTATTGCTTTTTGGAGTAAAACAATGTTTTGACAACCAGCTGTATAAAAAAAGACAGAAAATTGCCACAATATGTCCTCTACAATGAAGTCTTAACTTTTCCACAATCTTTACTCACTAGGAATACATTTGCCCTGTGTCTTGTCCATTGGTGCCTGGAATTAATAGCTTACACATTTATTGTTGTAAGTTTCTGCTTTGTGTGAGATAGAGGGATCAGTTAGGGGATGGCATTGTTTGGTTTGGGAAGTATTCTGTTGGTTGCGTAGCAACAGGCTCTTGGAAACGGGAGTGGACGGTGTTGCCACTAGCAACCGTTGTTGCTCAGCAAACAATGTGGGCCAGTGCAAACACGAGCCAAGACTGTGGGCTCCGGCTTTTAATTGAACATCTGCATGTGTTTTTCATTTGATTGATTGTGGTTTTAAGTTAAATTTGTCAATGATAGATGTTTCAGTCTCTTTTGAGTTGTCCATAGTAGTACGCCTCCATAGATGTACTGTGTACAGCTAGACAGTTAAAGAGGATTTAAATATTCTTAAAGCTGTCCCTCCCCCGTTTTCTCATGACTTTTTAAGGTGACTTGCTCTTGTAATGTCCATTTAGGATTTGTCCGAGTAAAAGTAGTCTCCTCCCTTTTAGGTTGCCTTGTGCCGTTTGTGAAGTTTTCTACTGGTTGTAAGGAGAACGGCTGCACTCTAAAGAGCAGCTCATTCACAGTAGGGTTTCAGTGGTGGTCTGCAGGGGCTCCTGCTGCCTCCTGCCTTTGTGCCGCTCATAGCTGCTGGTGGGGAATTTGTGTGGCTTTTAACCTTTCCTGGGGGCTGTAGAGAAAGTCTCTCTTGCACTATCCAGTCCCCACACTTTACTACACCTATTAAGCCTGCCACTTTAATTGAGCTTTTATGGATGAAGACTAGCTAGTCAATACTATGGTTTATTATCCCTGCCGCCATCTTGCTTCCCCAAGCAATCCATTGTGCTGCTTAAGAAGTCTCAGGTCCTGCCTCCCTCCACTTGGGTCTTAAGGTCTCAAGAAAGCTGCCCGGGTCATTGACTGGGGACACATTTCCACATGTCATGTTTTTAGAGTAGTAGATTGTTTGTGTCTGTGTCAAGGAAACAAAAGTATAGGTCAATGTGCTTCTGCACAGGAGAGGGGCTGGAAGCAGGAGACCCTAACCCTTTTAACAGTGTTTTGGGATTATTATTATTTTCTCATTGATGAAGACCTCATGGATGAGTGTCTGCAGACAAAACAAGATTTGGCATATTTCAGGAATTTCAACATAGTGTGCGTGTGCGTGTGAGTGATTAGTCATGTAGACACAACGGTGGTTTTGCCCTGTGGCACTGTCTCCATGATTGGAAAATGTCAGTGGTGGCACGCCCAACTATGTTGTTGTTCCCTATTGGCCCTGTGAGAGCCACAATTTCATAATCCATGCAGGCATTCTTTTTTAGGTTTAATTTGTGTTATCTTGCATACATGCTACAACTGCAAAAGGTTGCACATATGCTAAGAAGAGATGGAACGTCTTAATGGCTTTTTAAATGTATTCAGATTGTATAAAATGTTCACATTGACAGATCATCAGCTTGGAGTTTGAACCTGTCTCAACCTGTTGCCATGCTTGATTGCCCAGGTAATAGGTTAACTGGTTTAAATGAATATTGATGGTTAGCCTTTATTGCACATGTGGAAAAAAGGTGGAAGAAAAGAAAAACGTCTGCACATCTCCTATCCTCCACACCGTGCCAAAGCAACTAGTGCACACTGTTGCATGCCTTAATTACATGGCTGTTTTTTTTATAGAGAAGAAAGGAGTATCTTAGTGGTCTGCTTTGAAATAATTGTTTTTCTCTGTGCAGTACGTGTTCCATGGGTGAGATTTTCCAGAGAGAAGGCTTGCGATTTGAAAACAATACACACATTTGCTCGTTGAGTGGCGTATTACACTCTGTTTATAAATAGCATCTACTGTGACTCCTTTTGTCTTTGAGGCGATGTCTTCTTCAAGGTTTGCAGTTCCGCGCTTGTTAGCCTTGGGGGTGCCATTGATCACCTGATGTGGAGCTGTACAAGCAGTCCCAGGCCAGGAGTCCTACGTGAACGCCCTCTGCCGAGACACCTAGCACCTGTTGCTCTGATCCAACTCCGTCTATACACTATTGCAACCTAGTTAGAGCCTTGTTTACACCGCTTCCTTCTGTAGCTTGGGAAATCATGTAAAGGGAATTGAAATGCACACTGCATGTTTTATTGTGGAGGGGGGGGGAGAGATGTAGTGTTTGGGGTGCAGATTGGGTCTTGCAGCCCCTCTACTCGAACATCTCCTAAGGAGCACCTCCACTGCAACTGAACTTACTCATTTGGCAACTCAATGGGTTAGGCCTCAGAGTTGCAAGACCTCATTTAACACACACACACACACCTCTCTCCCTCTACCCCCGCTGGAGTTCTCTCATTCCCCTGTTCTAATCCTCCTCCCCCTCTTCTTTTTGTGGCCACACTCGAAAGTTCCTGTGTGTGAGTTTAAAAAAAAAGTCTGAGAGGGAGGGATAGAGTGAAAGCGGGGTGGTTCTGGTGGGACGGAGGGAGGGGGAGTGGAGTTGGGGGTGGTCGCCATGGATTCTTCACCATGGCAACAGACAAACGTTTACAAAGCATAGAGGAATTTCCTCATATCAGCTGGATTATTGGAACCTCCGGAGTGCAGCTCTCGCTCAAAACAAACGCTGGATATCATCAGGATCCTGGCAGGGGTTGGCCTGCCCCTCGCCCCACCCCACCACACCCCACAACCCACTGACACGTTTTAATTTGTCCATTTTATTCAAGCCATTCATTCTCTCTTGCATGCCGTTGACATTTACCTCTTCATAAAATAACTCTGTATATGTGGCACTCCGCCCTCACTATGGCGGTAACCTTGTCACCTTGTGGGTGAGGTTCGCTGCAAGAAATCCACTTGTTTGTTTGATAATGATCACCGCTGTATTGTTTTACCTCTCATCTGTGCGTGGGGTCTTGTGGTGTCTGTTAAAGCACTACTGGATGGGTTAGCGTTTGTGTTTTACTAGTGCCAGATGTAGGCCGTCTTCAAGATCCTGCTCTGACTCAGCTTGACTTGGCCCAGCCGCTATCTCCCAGCTCCCCATGAATGCCCTGACGCCTACCAGAAATCCTGTTCCTGTTGGCAGCCGCCCATATCCAAATGGTGCGTTTTGTGTTCCAGCCCAGGGTTCCCGTGTATTGACCTCTCCTCCCTGTCCTTCCCCGTCTAGAGTCCCAGAATGCAGAGCTCAGAGGGCGGGTCTGACTCCACGTCCAGCGTGGCCCTGCGTACGTCCACGCCCACCCAGGCGCCGGTGGTGCAGCCCGTGCCAGCCTCTCAGCAGGTAGGGTTGCTTGTTTGTGGTCAGTGGGTACATTCTACAGAACACTGCTCTTCTCAGCTACATTGTTAGCACTGTAGGTATAGCTCAGATTTTGAATCCAGCCCTTTGAGGTGTGATTATATAAAGACATGGCTCAGTGACTGGTTTCAGCCCTAGTCCTATGTCTGCAGCTCTAAGATAGCAGTCGAATTTGACGTTTTTGCTAACCCTGGCCACCACCATCTATCCATTCTCCTATTGGTTTACTGGACATCAAATTCCACTCGACCAAGTTAAGCCAATAATACTACTTACTTGTGGGTGGTCAACCAAATTAATAAATACACAGAAAATCACTGCCTCAGTGTACATGACAGACTGAGGCTATTGAGAAAACGAAGCCATGCATTGCAGTTACTCTCTGACAACGAGAAAAGTGTATTTTTTGCTTGTGTTGGGAGGAAAATTGACAAAAGGCCATGTGTCGATCCTCATGTTTACATTTGCTAAAGAAGTTTTGAAGTCTTTGCGGTAGATGATGGATCAAACATATGAGTTTTTGCTCTTTGTTGTAAAAGTACAAACAGAAGCGTGCACATGGGATTGTGAGTGCCTGTTTGTGGACATGTTGTTTGTTCTGTAACTGTCTTTCCTCATCTTCACACAGAGGGTTTTGGTTCAGGCCACAGGCTCAGCTCAAAAGGCAGTGCAGGTACAGAACCTCTCGCAACCTCAGCACATGCACCCGTGCACAATCACTCAACGTAATGCGGTAACCTTTTATTGATGTTCCTGTGTTGGGCTCTTTTGCTCGCAGGTTCAGCAGGTACAACACATCTATCCATCCCAGGTCCAGTACATAGAAGGCGGGGAAACGGTTTACACCAATGGAACCATGTAAGTAAAGAGCCACAACGCTGCTTCCAACAGCAGCGATTAATGGAACAAATGTAGCTTGAGGCCAAAGGGCTGGCTAAATAATTCTTATCATTTATTTCAAAATGTAGCCAGAAAGTGTTACTAAATCATTAAATAAAATCATTCAACGATCATTCAACATAATTGTTTGCATCCATAAAAGGCTGTAATGTATTGCGCATTAGTATGTGGGACACTAGGGTTAAAGTGGCTGTAACCGAGCTTCTTGGTCCTGATCCATTGACACCCTCGTGGTCTCCCTCCAGCCGCACAGCCTACTCTTACAACCCAGACGCTCAGCTGTACGGGCAGGGCAGCGGCGGCGGCGCCTACTTCGACTCGCAGGCCGGCGGCGCCCAGGTCACCACTGTGGTGTCTTCGGCCAGCAGCGGCATGGCGCCCCACAGCATGGTGGGCATCACCATGGATGTGGGCGGCAGTCAGATCATCTCCGGCGGCAGCACCTACCTGATCCACGGCGCCGGCATGGACGGCAACCGCTACCACGCCTCGCAGTCCTCCCGCTCCTCCTCGGCGATGGTAAGCCCCTGCTCACTCGCTCTTACAATTCTCTGCAGAATCCCAAGAAAAAGCAATTCTGCAAGGATGTGAGTTCAGAGTAACTTTAGTCAACTTGGAGACTTTGATTTCGACGGCTGGAATATAAACACACAGACATTGGCTTTGCATGGCAAACATCTGTGCCACTGTATGGACTCTTATTGGCGCTTGCTGGTGATTACTGTCATCGCCGCAACTTCAGCGCTCCAGACTCCCCCAGAAACAGATGGGAAAGTGATCGGAGGTGTCCTTGGGTAAGGGGTAACGAGAGGGAAAACAGAGCAGGGCTTCAGCCCAGAGTTAGGCCTCCTAGTGCCCACGGTGATGTCGTGAGCAAGAGGATGCAGAGAACCGGGGCACTGGCTTAAATAATTCAGCGCAGCCTTATTTGAATGGTTTTCACTAGCACTTGAGCACCCTGTGAAACAAAGCCACCCCTGGGGCTCATTACCATTTGGCCCGGAGCCCTAGGGGAGGGGGAGTGGGAGAGAGAGAGCTAGAGAGAGGGGGAGGGGTGAGGGGCTGCTCAATGCCTGGAACCCTGCCTGCTTCTTTTTCTTGTTCCTCTGAGTCTCCAGTTTGGCTGCAGTACTACACATTTTTCTTTTTTTCTCTCTCTTTATTTTCTTCCAGAGCTTTCAAGAAAGTCGCTGGTTTTATCATTCCCCTTTGACGATCAATTTAACTCTTCACTATGTTCCCTAGTCCAAATATATAGATCAGTCACAGTTTAACACAGTGTGCTATATTTCTGGATAAAGATCCTGTGGCCTTGATGCATAACGGAACTATCTACATTTCAGTGAAGAACAAATATCCTCCCCTTGCTATGTTATGTTTAAAGTTGTTCAGGGGGGGTGGGGGGAGTCATTGTCAACTCATTGTCCCCGACTCCGCCGTGACCTGTGTCCCTGTTTTTGGTGGCTATTTGCATACTTTACTGTCTCTGATAGCAAGCCTTCGGTGTGTAGCTTAACTCTTGATTAGTCCCTTGATTTGCATGTTTTTGTTAGGCAATAATGAATGGCTGCAACAACTGACTCTTTTTTATTCGAGAGGATCTGGCTGCCCGCTAACAGTCCTATGTTCCTTTCCTGTTTTTGTGCTTTTTATTTTCCTGTCAATCTATGTCTCTGTTCAACTCTTACCTGACATCCCTTCTCTCTCTCTCTTCTGTCCCCATCACTGCCCACCCTCACTTCTCATTTACTTTTATTTTTTCGCATGCTTCGTTTCTTTAGCTTGAAATGGCGATTGAAAACCTCCAAAAGTCTGAAGGAATTGCCACTCACAAAAGCAGCCTACTCAACAGCCATGTAAGTCAACCAGGATCTTTGTTTGACATGGACATCAGCCATAATGGGGGGGGGTCTGGATTTAACTGCATGTATTTATGGCCTACTGCTGTTACCATAGCTTAATCAGCACAAACCCTACTTACAGATTTGTCTCAACTAGTTGAATCTCAAGGTGCATATGCTTTAACTTGTTGCTTAAGAATGCTTCCCGTACCCCTTTTCTTGCTGAATGCTTCACATGCACTTTACGCTGACTGATTTCTCAAATTGTTGTCATTTTCCTCCATTGTGGCGGATACGTAATTGTTGTGCTAGCCACACAGAAAGCACTGCTGAGGATTTCATACGTGCAAGGCATTGGACAAAACACTTAATGTCTATCAACAATCATGTTGCAGTACAATTTGCGTCCTCTTGTTGGGAGACAATCACCCAAATTCTAACATAATTAAATGGAAATTAGATTCAGTACCACTTGACTTTATTAAGTATGTTGTTCAGACATGGCAAATGAACTGTGATTTGGGTGCTGCATCACCGCTCTTAAACTTGTCTGACCTCTGTACATCGCTCTGTTATTAGGGTGTATTCTTCACACAGCCACTCTCGATTTTAAAGATAATGATGTTGGAAACGTTATAACAAAAATAATATATAAATAAATAAAAACACTTGGTTATGGCGTTTACTCCCTGTCTCGAATCATTTCTCGTAGAGATTTTGATTGTGTGTGCGCCGGTATATCCTGTGTGTGTCGTTTCTTTTCATCTGAAGTGTTTGATGTTGTAAGAGCGGCGGTCTGTGTTGCCGGCCAGGTGGAAATCAAGAGGGCACAGTCGGCCGGCCCATTGAAGGCTGACTGATTGGGTCTAATTTTAGCTCCAGTGGCTGCTGGACAACTACGAGACGGCGGAGGGCGTGAGCCTGCCCAGGAGCTCCTTGTACAACCACTACCTGCGCCACTGTCAGGAGCAGAAGCTGGACCCGGTCAACGCCGCCTCCTTCGGCAAGCTCATCCGCTCGGTCTTCATGGGCCTCCGCACGCGCAGGCTGGGCACCAGGTACCTGATGATGATGATGATGATGACTATGCATTGGAACAGTGGGGGAGTCGCAGTGCAGTGAAGATGATTATTGATTAGGATAATGCATTTTCTAGGCTGTTCCACTCCCAGCCGAATGTCCGCTTCTTACCTAATGTCATGTGCAAGTGGTTTTGGATCAGCCGGTCTCCCACATGGACTAAATGGTTCCTAACTATCATTATGTCTCATCGGCCCTCTTTTTGCACGTTCCAGAGGCAACTCCAAGTACCACTACTATGGTATCCGCGTGAAGCCGGACTCGCCGCTCAACCGCCTGCAGGAGGACACCCAGTACATGGCCATGAGGCAGCAGCCCGTCCACCAGAAGCAGAGGTCAGTGTGCTCGCTGTCCCTCCCGCCATCTGCCGCTTCACGCCCCCCAAAGCCTGTCTCCTCCTGCTGCCTCACAGCTGGCCTGACCCAATACCAGCCAAGTCTGTGCCCTGCATGCTGCTTCCATCAGGCATCGTTGAGGAAAACACGTTTGGATTATTCTGTTGTCCATTTTCATTTACTTGCTTTGGGATTCGGAAATGTTACGCCTTGCACTTGACGATCAGTCTTGACAACTAGTGTTTCCCTGCTGTCGGCTCGGTGGGCCGCACTAGGCGACCGGGAACATCTGGGGGTACACAAGAAGACTCGATTGTCCTGTTGTCCACACCTTCTCTGAAAACTCAAATCTAGCAGGAACACGTCCACTCACTAGACGGGAACGAGGTCCACGAGGTGTACTTTAGCTGCTGAAGTTAAGCTCTCTAATGAACTCTGCCGTCATTTCTGCTGAAAAGAACGTTTCAAGCAGTGTTTTAAGCCTGCATTTTTGCAGGTTAGATAAAATGTCTTGTTGCTGTGGTAAAAAAATCATGGGTTAGTTGTCAACATTTTTATCCTGAGTACAGGAAGGGGCCATTTTGTTTCTTTCCATTGGCTGTTGACACCATAATCCCAGCTTGCAGTCTCAGCCCCCCCACACTATGCAACAATATCAAACTGGTTTGAAAAGCCTTTGCCCTCCCGAATCGACAGGGCGCTATAAAATCACATGTCTTGAGCCCCCCTACACGAAAATCTGAGCCGACATCAGCCCTGATTCCCCCTCCCTCCCCGACTGAGTGGGCAGACTCATTATCGGGGGGGTTGTCGCCTAGTTGGAATGGGCCTTAACTAAGCTCATCCTTATCATCTTTTATATGCTTCCTCTTCTTTTCCCATCTCATCATTCACCTGCCTCCACTCATTCCTTTAAGATTGAAAACGTTTGTCATAGGCCTATTCAAACACGGACTCATTGCTCATTGATAAAACAAGTGAACACAACAGCCTAATTACCATAACCGTAACGGTTTTATTTATTATAGTGATGGTAATATATAGTAATTACAGTAAGTAAAGTTGAAGTCACCAAATTCAAGTCTGAATTTAATTTTGGAGACGGCAACTCAGAGATCAGAGTTACATTTTTTATATTTGATGTATGTCCGTGTTAAGAAAGGATTCCTCCATGAATCTGTCCAGCTCTGGAAACATATAAATCCTATCCATTTCAACTCACGCTGTCCAGCGTTCATTTTCCATTTATCAGCTCCAGCGACAAGATGCTTGTGTGTTTTCAATTTGAATGACGTTTATGTTAGTGGTAAATGGACTGCATTTATACAGCGCTTTTCTAGCCAGTGGCCACTCAAAGCGCTTTACAATATTGCCCAACATTCATCCATTCATCCACACATTCCCACACCGACGGCGGTGTCAACCATGCAAGGTGACCGCCAGCTCGTTGGGTGCAGTCAGGGTGAGGTGTCTTGCTCAGGGACACCTTCACACTCCGCTAGGAGGAGCCGGGGATCGAACTAGCAACCTTCCACTTACCAGTCAACCCGCTCTACCTCCTGAGCCACATGCCATGGTTGCAGCATGTTGCATGCCCTGGACCGGATGATGATTTCCCTGACTGCTCTGTGCAGGTTCAAGCCTCTGCAGAAGGTGTACGGTGTGTCTGACCACCTGTCAGGCAGCTCCCAGCACTCTGCCAGCACCCCGGAGCAGTCTGTGGCCGCGCAGAGCCAGCACCACCAGCAGTACATAGGTAAAGACCCATTCTGCCCTTTTAATAAGGTAACACAGTAATACCACTTAGTCATAATGTAAAGGACATCACAGCAGCGATGGGTCAAAATGGAAGCAGTGGGCTCTTCTCAGTCTATACATAGGAAATACTTAAGGTAAAGAATAGGAAGCCTTTAAAAAGAAACCTAGATTTGCCTGCTGGTCCTTGCCCCATTTAAACATAAATCTGTTCCAAAAGCGCGGTGGCTCCGGTCCAGCCCGCTGCGACACCACACCTCTGAGTCAGAGCAGTGGAGCCGCATGTTGAAGACGAGATAACAGGCATATGTGTCCACACTGCTGTTTACGTAGGCCAGGTGTCTTACAATCGAGATGGCACAGGCTTTAATCTCTGGGGAGGTGTGTGTGTGTGTTCAGTGACACCTGTGCCTACTTGACGGTGTGTGTGTCTTTTGTGTAGATGTGTCCCATGTCCTGCCTCCGTTCCCCTCCCCCGACCTGGGCAGCATGCCTCTGCCAGAGTGCATCAGTCTGGACGACATCAAGAGGCTACAGACGCTCTACAGGGACCACTGCGAGGTAACGCTTCCAATCCAGTTCCATTGTGAGGATCATTTCTACTGCTACACATCCGTTTCCACAGGCTACCATCATTGGTCCTCCACACTGCCCAGGGAGGATGGGCCATGTTTGATGATATGCAGGAGATGGCAAGAACATCTTATTTGCTGATCCTAATGGTTATGACATGTAAATGCCTCCCAGATATGAGGCTTCCAAACTGCAAAATACACACTTGGACATTGCTATTGCCGCCATCATGTAAACAAGGTAATTGCAGACACAGCAGTAACATAAGCACCATGTGACTGCACACGTCCTCACCGTCCACATCACGCACAGCCCTTTCCCCTCCACTGGGAAGGCTAACTGCCCTGTCCAAGGATGGAGCAGGGTAGCGACGTTCAAATGTTTTAGAGCGAGTTGGAGCAGGGGGAGAAGAGGGCGAGAGAGAGGAGGCTGTGATTAAAAAGAGGACCGATGCTCTGGCTTTCTCATACTCTCCCTGTGCTCCCCTTGTCCTGCCTCACCGCCGCGCTCCCCTTTGTTCCAGCCGTCCTTTCATCTCGGCGCGGCTTTCAAGACATGCCAATTAACCTTTCAGCGCACTGGGTGGACATCTTGGTGTCCCCCCCCCCCAGGCCTTTGTGTGGCCTGCTCTGTGGCCAGGCACACGGCTCCTGGCTTTGTCTGCCTGCACATTTCTGTCACTCTGCGCGACACTCTGCCGCCATTGATGGGCTTTTAATGTTTATGCATTGTGGTGTTGTGAAAATGAAGCAACACATTTAACTAGTGCAGGTACGAGACACGTAGCGCGCTGTCACAGGTTAAGGCCTTGGAGAGGCGTCTGAAGGGGAACGGGTTGGACCAGAAAATGCCTTTGTTTAGTGGGCTGTTAGTGATGCAATGACCCCACTCCACCCCTCTCTGCTTAGCTCAGTTTGAGCCTGGATGTTACATGTGACACAAACCACCGGGACATGACACACATCTGGAGACCCTTTCCCCCCCGCCCCCCCCATCCCGCCTGCAATCATAAATGTCACTGTGTTGATGGGGAGCCAAAATACTGAACCCTGCTTTTCCCATCCTGTGAATTCCACTCTCGCCAAAACGATTATTGAAAATTAAATAAAGTGTTAATTGAAGGGAATAAAGTGTGTGTGTGTGTGTGTGTGTGTGTGTGTGTGTGTGTGTGTGTGTGTGTGTGTGTGTGTGTGTGTGTGTGTGTGTGTGTGTGTGTGTGTGTGTGTGTGTGTGTGTGTGTGTGTGTGTGTGTGTGTGTGTGTGTGTGTGTGTGTGTGTGTGTGCACGCACGCAAAAGTCTCTTTTATAGTATGTGTGTGCTGTTTTTCCTGTGTGGTGAAGACTGGAGGTAAATTGTGCCTGTTTGGAGGGAGTGGGGAATTCTCCTTTTTGTTATGGAGTCCTGTGTTTGAACTGTTGCCGGTGGTAACGGTAAACAAGGTTGCCATGGCGACGGCTGGAGAGGAAGCAAAAACATATCATGTGATTGAAGCCTACACGGCTGTGTAACCAGATCTAGGGGCAGTCATATGTTCTGCCAGAGAGAGACAGGGAGAGGGAGAAAGAGGAGAATCTCTCTGCATGGTGTGAATCATACTTTCTCACACACAGACACACACTCATACACAAACACACACATAATGTAGTGGAGTTTGAGAGACAAAACATGCAATAATTCCTCTTCTCCTGTCCCCAGCTTTTTCTTTAGTCCTTTAGGTTTCTTTCTTTGGTTTTGATCTTAACAAAATTCCTCGATTCTTGTCACATGTATCTAGAGCCATGTTGGAGCACCGAGTCAAACAGTAAAGTCAGCGCTTCTGCTGGTTTTACTGGTCGTTGGTTTGCAGCATTAGTCACTGGGCAGCTCATAAATATGAACAAGGACAGGAGTCACCTCAGTTCAGCTTACTAATAAATCTTTAAAGGAAAACCCCCTCATGTTGCTCAAGAAAGAAGTTCTTGAGCCCTAATAAAGACAACTGTGCAGAACACTGTGGTTCAGCATGTGGAACTGACTTTGAGAGGACCCAAGAAAACCCTCTTCAAAAAACCTAAACGGTTGCAGGGACGATCTGCTGGCCGATTACTGTGCAAGAGACGGCACTTAGCTGACTTACTTTGTACCAAGAAATGGCCAAGCTGGGACAGCAGGAAGCACAGAGAGAGGGAGAGAAGCTGCTTGCTTGCCTGTCCCTCCAGCCGAAAGTTTGTTGTGTGTCTGGTTGCTATGGCTAAGCCCTATGTGTTTTGTTCTCCCTCCACCCCTTCTCCCCCGCTCTCTCCCTTTCTCTTCTTCCTCCGCTCTTCCCTCCCTTTACAACCACCACCCCCTCTTCACCCCTCCCTCTCTGGCCATCTCTCCCCTGCCCCTCCCTCTCCTGCAGGCTACGCTGGATGTGGTGATGAACCTCCAGTTCCACTTCATCGAGAAGCTCTGGCAGACCTTCTGGTATTCAGCGGCGCCATCTAGTGACGGAAACACCAACCTCCCCAACAGGTCAGATGGTTTAAAGTGTACACAGCCGGCACAAGGTTCTAGATAGATTTTGTTGCACACAAATCTTTTCATCATAATCATTTATTTTTGTTACAACCAAGGGTGTTTCATTTGCCCCCACATTGGGATCGTTCATTGTGGCGTTTCAGTTTCTTTTCCGCTTACCTGTGTGTTGGTTTGTCCTTTGTGTGCACGCGTGCAGCGATGACGACATGGACAGCGGGATCCCCAGAGAGAAGCTGATGGCGCTGTGCAAGTACGAGCCGGTGCGTCTGTGGATGAGGAGCTGTGACCACATCCTGTACCAGGCGCTGGTGGAGATCCTTATCCCGGACGTGCTGCGCCCCGTACCCAGTCAGTACCTCCTCCTACTCCCCCCTGCTACCTGCCCCATGACATCACTACCACTTCCTCCTGCTACCTGCCCCATGACATCACTACACTTCCTCCTGCTACCTGCCCCATGACATCACTACCACTTCCTCCTTGCTACCTGCCCCATGACATCACTACCACTTCCCCCTGCTACCTGCCCCATGACATCACTACCACTTCCTCCTGCTACCTGCCCCATGACATCACTACACTTCCTCCTGCTACCTGCCCCATGACATCACTACCACTTCCCCCCTGCTACCTGCCCCATGACATCACTACACTTCCTCCTGCTACCTGCCCCATGACATCACTACACTTCCTCCTGCTACCTGCCCCATGACATCACTACACTTCCTCCTGCTACCTGCCCCATGACATCACTACACTTCCTCCTGCTACCTGCCCCATGACATCACTACACTTCCTCCTGCTACCTGCCCCATGACATCACTACCACTCCCCCCTGCTACCTGCCCCATGACATCACTACCACTTCCCCCTGCTACCTGCCCCATGACATCACTACCACTTCCTCCTGCTACCTGCCCCATGACATCACTACACTTCCTCCTGCTACCTGCCCCATGACATCACTACCACTTCCCCCCTGCTACCTGCCCCATGACATCACTACACTTCCTCCTGCTACCTGCCCCATGACATCACTACACTTCCTCCTGCTACCTGCCCCATGACATCACTACACTTCCTCCTGCTACCTGCCCCATGACATCACTACCACTTCCCCCCTGCTACCTGCCCCATGACATCACTACACTTCCTCCTGCTACCTGCCCCATGACATCACTACACTTCCTCCTGCTACCTGCCCCATGACATCACTACCACTTCCTCCTGCTACCTGCCCTATGACACCACTTCCCCCTGCTACCTGCCCCATGACATCACTACCACTTCCTCCTGCTACCTGCCCCATGACATCACTACACTTCCTCCTGCTACCTGCCCCATGACATCACTACCACTTCCTCCTGCTACCTGCCCTATGACACCACTTCCTCCTGCTACCTGCCCTATGACACCACTTCCTCCTGCTACCTGCCCTATGACATCACTACCACTTCCCCCCTGCTACCTGCCCCATGACATCACTACCACTTCCTCCTGCTACCTGCCCTATGACACCACTTCCCCCTGCTACCTGCCCCATGACATCACTACCACTTCCTCCTGCTACCTGCCCCATGACATCACTACACTTCCTCCTGCTACCTGCCCCATGACATCACTACCACTTCCTCCTGCTACCTGCCCTATGACACCACTTCCTCCTGCTACCTGCCCTATGACACCACTTCCTCCTGCTACCTGCCCTATGACATCACTACCACTTCCCCCCTGCTACCTGCCCCATGACATCACTACACTTCCTCCTGCTACCTGCCCCATGACATCACTACCACTTCCTCCTGCTACCTGCCCCATGACATCACTACCACTTCCTCCTGCTACCTGCCCTATGACACCACTTCCTCCTGCTACCTGCCCTATGACACCACTTCCTCCTGCTACCTGCCCTATGACATCACTACCACTTCCCCCCTGCTACCTGCCCCATGACATCACTACCACTTCCTCCTGCTACCTGCCCTATGACACCACTTCCTCCTGCTACCTGCCCTATGACACCACTTCCTCCTGCTACCTGCCCTATGACATCACTACACTTCCTCCTGCTACCTGCCCCATGACATCACTACCACTTCCTCCTGCTACCTGCCCTATGACATCACTACCACTTCCCCCTGCTACCTGCCCCATGACATCACTACACTTCCTCCTGCTACCTGCCCCATGACATCACTACCACTTCCTCCTGCTACCTGCCCTATGACATCACTACCACTTCCCCCTGCTACCTGCCCCATGACATCACTACACTTCCTCCTGCTACCTGCCCCATGACATCACTACACTTCCCCCTGCTACCTGCCCCATGACATCACTACACTTCCTCCTGCTACCTGCCCCATGACATCACTACACTTCCTCCTTGCTACCTGCCCCATGACATCACTACCACTTCCTCCTGCTACCTGCCCCATGACATCACTACCACTTCCTCCTGCTACCTGCCCCATGACATCACTACACTTCCTCCTGCTACCTGCCCCATGACATCACTACACTTCCTCCTGCTACCTGCCCCATGACATCACTACCACTTCCTCCTGCTACCTGCCCCATGACATCACTACACTTCCCCCTGCTACCTGCCCCATGACATCACTACACTTCCTCCTGCTACCTGCCCCATGACATCACTACACTTCCTCCTGCTACCTGCCCCATGACATCACTACCACTTCCCCCCTGCTACCTGCCCCATGACATCACTACCACTTCCTCCTGCTACCTGCCCCATGACATTTACCACTTCCCCCCTGCTACCTGCCCCATGACATCACTACCACTTCCTCCTGCTACCTGCCCCATGACATCACTACCACTTCCCCCCTGCTACCTGCCCCATGACATCACTACCACTTCCTCCTGCTACCTGCCCCATGACATCACTACCACTTCCTCCTGCTACCTGCCCTATGACATCACTACACTTCCTCCTGCTACCTGCCCCATGACATCACTACACTTCCTCCTGCTACCTGCCCCATGACATCACTACACTTCCTCCTGCTACCTGCCCTATGACATCACTACCACTTCCCCCTGCTACCTGCCCCATGACATCACTACACTTCCTCCTGCTACCTGCCCCATGACATCACTACACTTCCCCCTGCTACCTGCCCCATGACATCACTACACTTCCTCCTGCTACCTGCCCCATGACATCACTACACTTCCTCCTTGCTACCTGCCCCATGACATCACTACCACTTCCTCCTGCTACCTGCCCCATGACATCACTACACTTCCTCCTGCTACCTGCCCCATGACATCACTACACTTCCTCCTGCTACCTGCCCCATGACATCACTACCACTTCCTCCTGCTACCTGCCCCATGACATCACTACACTTCCCCCTGCTACCTGCCCCATGACATCACTACACTTCCTCCTGCTACCTGCCCCATGACATCACTACACTTCCTCCTGCTACCTGCCCCATGACATCACTACCACTTCCCCCCTGCTACCTGCCCCATGACATCACTACCACTTCCTCCTGCTACCTGCCCCATGACATTTACCACTTCCCCCCTGCTACCTGCCCCATGACATCACTACCACTTCCTCCTGCTACCTGCCCCATGACATCACTACACTTCCTCCTGCTACCTGCCCCATGACATCACTACCACTTCCTCCTGCTACCTGCCCCATGACATCACTACACTTCCTCCTGCTACCTGCCCCATGACATCACTACCACTTCCTCCTGCTACCTGCCCTATGACATCACTACACTTCCTCCTGCTACCTGCCCCATGACATCACTACACTTCCTCCTGCTACCTGCCCCATGACATCACTACACTTCCTCCTGCTACCTGCCCTATGACATCAGTGGAAAAGGTGTCATGAGGCTGGGACATTTTCAGCATTATATATTGCTCCTGAATATTTCATAACACATCCTTCTTGGATTATATTACAGTATTACGCCCAGTTGTTAAAAGCTGTGCAGTGTTCATGTGGTCTCTAAGCACGGGGTCCTGCTAGATGAGGAGTCACGGTTGGTGTTTGTCTCCTCAGGCACTCTCACTCAAGCCATCCGCAACTTTGCCAAGAGCCTGGAGAGCTGGCTGACCGCCGCCATGAGCGACTTCCCCCACGAAATCGTGCGCACCAAGGTGAGCGTGTTCCAAGACTCTGGCGGCCCGGTTTGTGGTTGGGAATCTCCTCGTGAAGGCTAATGTGTGTTGTCTTGTCAGGCTGCGGTGGTCAGTGCCTTCGCCCAGACGCTGCGTCGCTACACCAGCCTGAACCACCTGGCGCAGGCAGCCCGCGCCGTCCTCCAGAACACCTCCCAGATCAACCAGATGCTCTCAGACCTCAACCGCGTGGACTTTGCCAACGTGCAGGTAACAGGAAACGCCCGCTGATGTAGGGTTTAATAATAATGCTGCTCGATTGACCGTTTTACTCTCCTTAGGACAGAACCCTAAAGAAACCAGAAGGTTAATTATGGTTCATAATATACAATTATTTATTGTCAGAACGAATAGGTGAAAAACATTCAACAGAACCAACATGATTTTATGTGTAACACTGAATAAATAAAATACAAATAATAATGTCAACAGCTGCTGTGATTCCCATCACATCGAATGCCTTGTTTCAAACGTCTCAGCATTTTAGAACATTGATTTAAATAAAATAATACATATGTTAACTGCTGAAGAGGTCGAGCTGAGGGAGTGATGTTCATGAAAAAGAAATTGCCCAGGCAGCGCGTACTTTGCATCCCTCATAGCTTAGCTCATCAGCTTCTTAAAGCCCTGTTTTTAAACCGTGCATAATGGAAATTTCCATTGGGAATTTCTTTAGCGATACAACACACTGGTTATTTCTTTGTATGGCTTTGATTTCTTTTCGTATGGGGTAATGGCTGAAAAAGCGGACCCATTTGTTGCTTGTTGAACTTGGGAAGTTTGACCAGCAGTGGGGCTGGGCTGTGGGCTGACGCTAGCATGATAGCGCAGACTTTGGTGGAAGATGTTGGTGGTGTTTCCCGTTCTGCTGAAGACATATATTTAGCTCCTAATGCTAGTCTGTGCTTGGTCAGACTTCAGGTAGCCGAACCATTTCCAAATATCTGTGGTGTGACCTTTCTTAGGGACCATTTCTTTGTCTTTGGCACTCTGTTTCCCCCGCTCATTTCCTTCTGAGTAGTAGTAGTACGCTACTCCACACGGGTCATCGTGAGTTGTTGTGAGTGGGAGGGGCTCAGGGGCCCTCATTCTGCAGACAAAATGACCTGAACGACGCTCAGAGTACTGGGATTTCCCTCAGTTTGTGGGGCGCTGCGTGCATTTACTCATCCCCCACTGAAGTAGCCTGCTGTATTCTGACTCAAGGCGCTACGGCGATTCAGAGATATAAAAAATATCAGATATGTATTTAAATAACATATCACCGTTATCGCGGCAGATTTCATCATTGATTTATCGTCCAGCCCTGTGCTGATTGGTGGATCTGGAGTGTCAGTAAGAGTTAGCTTTTTGATGAACAGTTTGGCGGTTTTGTCTTAAAGGTGCTATACGATTTTAGAACTGTCATTGGAGTTTAATTTGTTAGAAATACTGTAGCCATCCGTCAGCTGTTAGTGAGGGAAATATCTGCCACACTTGTGCACCTAACTCTGTATGAGATCATTTAGATTTAAGACCGCTCCCGGCTCATTTCTGACCAATCAGGGCATCTTTCCTTTTTTAGGTTGTGCTAATTTCTGCTCTCTTTACAACTCTCAAATCGTACCGACAGCAGCTTAACTGTCAATATTATTGCGTGTCATTCATCCCCACCGGTGTGTTTGTGTTGTGCCAACAGGAGCAGGCGTCCTGGGTGTGCCAGTGTGACGAGAGCGTGGTCCAGCGTCTGGAGCAGGACTTCAAGGTCACCCTGCAGCAGCAGAGCTCCCTGGACCAGTGGGCCACCTGGCTGGACAACGTGGTGTCCCAGGTGCTCAAGCCCCACCAGGGCAGCCCCAGCCTGCCCAAGGCCGCCCGCCAGTTCCTGCTCAAGTGGTCCTTCTACAGGTACGAGGAGAAGACCCATAGCAAGAGATCAGCCCCTTCGTTCACCGTTAACCAGAACACTCAAATGAAGAAACCGATCCCTGGGGCTGGATCGTACACTAAACGGCTGAATGAATCTTCCTGGAATCCTACTTATTGGCGGAAATTGTACCAAGTAATCCCACTGCTAGAATACATGCATTTGGATGCATTATTCAGAATAATAATGAATTGATTGATGGAATCCGTTGAATAGGGGTGGTGGATTAGGTTCTATATTTGTGAGCTGGTCATGGAAGAGCTGAATGTCTCCTCAGCTCCATGGTGATCCGGGACCTGACCCTGCGCAGCGCGGCCAGCTTTGGCTCCTTCCACCTGATCCGGCTGCTGTACGACGAGTACATGTTCTACCTGGTGGAGCACCGCGTGGCCCAGGCCACCGGGGAAACGCCCATCGCCGTCATGGGAGAGGTGAGCTTCATCCTGTGTGCCGCCTACTGAGACCTCACACGCTGATGAATGGTTCATAAGATGGCCGTAATGTCGTCCAACCATGCATGCAACTCTGTAATCGGATGATGTAATTAGTGCTAATTAGCGCATGCTAATGTGCCGATGTTCTTTTTAATGACTGCGCTCTTGCTAACCATTTCTTGTTCTTTTTCTTTCAACAGTTCAGTGACCTCACCTCGATGATCCCATCGCTCATGGACAGAGGTAAGCGCTCAATTATTTCTGGTAGCCATAGTTACAAGGTTAATGTGGTAGCGTTGCCTAGGCTCATAGGCTTGCAAAGAAAGCGTTGATTTGGCGGGGGAACAGGAAGGTTTTGAAAGGGGACCGTTGGAGTATTAGTTTGTTGAAGTACGTGTAACGCCGTCTTTAAACTGAAACCCAAACCTTGGATCATACATCTGTGGGGCGCTTATGCTAATACTCGCTTATCTCTCTCCGCCAATCAGACCCGTCCTTCTCCGACGACATGAGCGACATGGGCAGCGACGGCGACGGCTCCCGGGAGCCCAGCGAGCCGGCCGTGAAGCGCGAGCGGATCGAGATCAACCACTCGCTGCAGGAGATCTAAACCCAGGTGGCCCCGTCTGGACCTCAGGGGGCCCGGACCCCTGCAGCCCCCCGGCCCCCGGCGAGGTGCTCGGTGTACATAGAGAGAGAAGCAACAGCGGCCCCCTGCTAGTATATGTAAATAATGCTGAGAGAAGGCTGTCTTACAGGGGAGAGGGACTGTGGTTTTTGTTTGTAACTGTGAACAAGAATGACTTTGTGCAGAACCTGTTTTTTCCCTCCTTTTGTCTTTGGATGTGAAACCTTTTGAACGAGTGGTGCTCTGTGGTGTTTAGTCGGATCCCCTCCCCACCCCCAATAGCTGTGCCATAGTGTCATTTGAGTGCCTTAGAATGCTAACTCCTTAAACCACCACTGCTACAGATGTCTATTTCCTCCCTCAGCTGTGCCTCCTACCGCGCTATGAATGTATCGTCTCCAAAACCTCAAGACGCTCAACGAACCTTTAAGTCTCTCTTTAGGTGGATCTTGTGTTGCCTCCGCTGCAGCTAGCAGCATTAACATAACCACCGTTTTAAAAAGAAAAAGATACAATGAGTGATAAATGCACATCCTCCACTCAACCTACTGACCCTTAAAAGCCTTGTTCCACCTCAGTTGAACTCCCAGCAGCTCGGGTCAGTAGGGCCTAAGACTGATAAAACACACAAGCCCTCCTGGTTTGGCAGTAGTCAGGACGGCAGGGGATCTCAGTGGTTCAGCTCTGTCTGTAACACGGTTGATTACCTCAATAGGCTTCTATGCGCTTCTTCGTTTGGCTCTGATGACACAGAGCGAGTGTAAAAGGATGTAGCCACTGTTAACTTGTCTACCGGTCTCCTCGCATGTAAATAGTGATGTTTTTTTTTTTTTTACCCTAAATAACACGTACAGAGATTTAGTTTTGTCAAGAGCTTTGTTTTTATGGACGCGTAGTCCAGATCCTGGGGTGAAAGCCTCTGCAGAGTAGAGATGGAGTGGAGTGGAGTGCTTGACTTTAAAAGGCAAACCACCACAGAGACGGTTATCAGAAATTCTTCTGCATAACTAGAATCAATTCAGTTATAGCAATCCTTATTTCCCCTTCCCTTGAGTTCACCATTATCCTATCCAGGAAATAGACGCATTCAAAGAACAATGTGGTTTGGACCTGTTGAAAGCTAAAATCCTTATTTAAAGAAATGAAATATTTAGAAAAGGGCAGCATCCTGGTGGCATGTTGGCTGACGAAGTGCCAGGGTGTTCTGCAGAAGATGTCTACAACACATGTATGTTCATGGGACTTCTCCCCCCCCCCCCCCCTCCCCCCTCCCCACAAGAGATTTTTGTACAACAGCTCAGTTATTTGATGAATTGAAACTGAAATGGCTCCCATAACATGTGCCTATAGATGTCTTGCTATATATACATACATATATATAAATATATATAGATCTATATATAGCCATAGTTTAACCATAGACCTAAATATGAAACCAAGATACTGTTAAGATATATGAATATATTTCTTTATGACATAGAAAATGTGTGTGTGTATTTCTGTGGCCTTTTGAACTTCTCTATCTTTGTACACTACTTCTCTCGTCAGTAATGGTCCTATTTTATTGGGGTTGGTGTGTGGGGTGGGGGAGAACATGGGCTTGATGTTTAATTTAATGGATTAGACTGGTGTGATACATTTCAAATCTCAATTGTTCAACATATGAATGTTCTTGTTATTAGTTGGATGTGCCGCTGATGCACTCGAGTAAGATGTGCAGTGGTCATGAAAAAAAATATTTATACCGTTTGGCTGATTTGATTGACATATTTTGTGTTTTGATTGTTTTGCTGGATCCTTGCGTAGCTCCCCTCTGGTTTTTGTTGTAGCCATGAAGATCTAAGTTTGAGTTGAGTTATGTAAGGTTGTTTTTTTGTAACTTGTGCCTGTCACAGTAATTTGCCTTTTAAGTGCTTTTGGGAAATTCTTATGTACTTTGTAATGTTTTTGTAATGCTGTTTAGACATTTGGCTGAGAATGATTTTTTTATTGAATTAGATTTGGTTCTTCTTACAAGTATACTGAACCCTTATTTTAGTGTATTTTTAAACCCATTCTTGACTACACTTTACATAGCCTAAGGGCAGACAATGGTCTGTAATAAACTGCATAGTTGAACTGTATTTTGTACCTGGTCAAAATGTGTAATAAATTGGTGTAAACCACAAGATTGAGCATGTTTAATAGTATGTTTTTTAATCAAATAACATCACAAAACCGCCATTTTGAACAAACAGGAAATGTACAAACGTATTTTTCTCACCATAAGTATTGGTAGAACTAGTAATTATCTTCACAACTTATTAATTCAAATGTAACTATTTAGCTTTCGACATCTTTTGCATATTTACATTAAAAAGAAAATCCTAGTTTCCATGGCGATTCCATCCATGACAAAGTGATATTCTTCACTTTAAATGGTACGTGCTCTTGTACTTCAGGACATCCAGGTACAGTCCCCGTGATACAAAGGCACACAGAGCAGTGCCAGTCACTCGCTGGGCTAAATCAGCAGGACTCAAAAGAATGGGCCAGACTAGTAAGAAAACAAAAATAAACGTGGTCCACATACATCATAGTCAGAAGTAAGTGCACATTGTACTACAGGGCTGGGAGTTGTGATAAGGAAGGTCGTTTCCTACCAGCAATACCGTCTCAATAAAGCCTCCCCAACCACTTCCCCACTTCAATCGGCTGAAAGGCCCTTTGACTTGTCTATAAATATGTATGAGATGGATAGATGTCTCACAGGGAGCAGCCGGCCATGTATTTTCCTGAGGAAAGAAAGTGATGAGTCAGAAAATGCAGACTTGGTATAATAATAATCTGCTTTCCCATAACAACACGTTTGCAGTCGTATTTCGCTTGGCTACAAATAATGCAACTTATGTACTTCTCGAGGGAACACACACGACTGAAAGACGGTCAACACACGTGATGCATCCAATGATACACCTGAGGCCTAGCGGACGGACGGACGGGGGGGAGTACAATACAGAAGCTAGGTGGTTATGCCCACCTGTTGCAAATCTCTTCTTGACAAGAGACATGCGGTAGCGGCTTCCAACCAGCTCCACGTCCAGGCCCGACAGCGAAGCCCCGGAGCCCACAAACTGGACGGCCAGGGTGGGTGGGGGTTTACGGGGGACCTCCAGGCACTGCCAGCTGGCGCACAGCGTCCCCGAGCCTGTTGGCCACACACACACACACACACACACACACACACACACACACACACACACACACACACACACACACACACACACACACACACACACACACACACACACACACACACACACACACACACACACACACACACACTCTAGTCGCATTGCCTACATAGCATTCTTCAACACACACGTGATGATCCCAGTGGGCGTGAGACTCATCAAACTTGTGTGGAGTGACTTTTTATTACTGCCACATTTTGCATGCACGGTGCTATCCTACATTCAGCATGATCAAGGATTTCTGGAGATACAATCGTCCGCGAGTTAGGACTTTAAGGCGACCCTTGACCCTAGCTATGACGGACCCCGCTGGGTCCTTTGTTTACTTGCACGTCGTCGTCAGAAAAAAGGACGAGGTAAGCGTGCCGGGGCTGACTGAACACAGAGAGAACGAACGTAAAGCTCTCCAGCATGACGACAAGAGAACAGATTTACATAGGTGGGGTTTTTTCCCTCCCTCATTGGATCATAAACCGCCGATGTCTTCTAAGTATAGACTTCCACTTTCATTTGCTGTGTGCCACAGCAGGCCATCATGGCAGTGGCTTTTTCCACCCAGTGGTCTGCCGCCACAGACGGCGATTATAATATATCATTAGCTTCAAAGAAATGTCTGTAGCCGTCACACCGCAGTGCTAATGTTCCTGGACAAGGGAGACAGGAAGCACTGTTTTCTTTCAATCACTAAGCTTCTGTTATGTGCAACCAATCCATTGACCGTTGAATTAGCAAAAGGCAACAATACATACACACACTCAATACATACATTTACAACTAAATTGGTGGACATTGTGAGAAAAAGTAATTGTTTTTAAAATGTTTATGAAATAAAACAGTTCCAAACAACAGACTTCAGATCCCATGATGCCACTGAACGAGACAGGGTGTAAGACAGGGACACTAAGAGAGCTCTAACCTTTGCTGTGGTTGGTGGGGGACAGGTTGGACAGTTTCCACAGCAGCCGTCTCTCCTCAGCATTCCTGCAGAGGTAAACAAACCAGAGGGTGAGGAGAGGGAGGGCCGCCTCGATCTGAGGAGCTGCTCTGAGAAACCTTTTTCTCAGAGCAGATCTAAAGTCGTTCTCTCTGTCTCTCGACCATCGCCTCACCATTTAAAAGCTTTTCATCGCCCAGTCGTTCTCTCTCTCTCGACCATCGCCTCACCATTTAAAAGCTTTTCATCGCCCAGTCGTTCTCTGTCTCTCGACCATCGCCTCACCATTTAAAAGGCATGAAAGAGTTGTCAGGTTGTACTACAGTATGTAACTACCACAGGATCAGGTTGTACTACAGTATGTAACTACCACAGGATCAGGTTGTACTACAGTATGTAACTACCACAACATCAGGTTGTACTACAGTATGTAACTACCACAACATCAGGTTGTACTACAGTATGTAACTACCACAACATCAGGTTGTACTACAGTATGTAACTACCACAACATCAGGTTGTACTACAGTATGTAACTACCACAACATCAGGTTGTACTACAGTATGTAACTGTACCACAGGTACGGGTTGTACTAGTTTGTTACTGTAGTACCTCACTGTAGCCCCAGTGTTGACACAGTGAGGGGTTGTGACACAGTGAGGGGTTGTGACACAGTGAGGGGTTGTGACACAGTGAGGATTGTGACACAGTGAGGGTTGTGACACAGTGAGGGGTTGTGACACAGTGAGGGTTGTGACACAGTGAGGGTTGTGACAGTGAGGGTTGTGACAGTGAGGGTTGTGACACAGTGAGGGGTTGTGACACAGTGAGCGGTTGTGACACAGTGAGGGTTGTGACACAGTGAGGGTTGTGACACAGTGAGGGTTGTGACACAGTGAGGGGTTGTGACACAGTGAGGGTTGTGACACAGTGAGGGGTTGTGACACAGTGAGGGGTTGTGACACAGTGAGGGGTTGTGACACAGTGAGGGGTTGTGACACAGTGAGGGTTGTGACACAGTGAGGGTTGTGACACAGTGAGGGGTTGTGACACAGTGAGGGTTGTGACACAGTGAGGGTTGTGACACAGTGAGGGTTGTGACACAGTGAGGGTTGTGACAGTGAGGGTTGTGACACAGTGAGGGTTGTGACACAGTGAGGGTTGTGACACAGTGAGGGTTGTGACACAGTGAGGGGTTGTGACACAGTGAGGGTTGTGACACAGTGAGGGTTGTGACACAGTGAGGGTTGTGACACAGTGAGGGTTGTGACACAGTGAGGGTTGTGACACAGTGAGGGTTGTGACACAGTGAGGGGTTGTGACACAGTGAGGGTTGTGACACAGTGAGGGTTGTGACACAGTGAGGGTTGTGACACAGTGAGGGTTGTGACACAGTGAGGGTTGTGACACAGTGAGGGTTGTGACACAGTGAGGGGTCCTCACCAGGTTGCGGGCGGCTGGCACTGCAGGTCGGTGTCGGTGGGCTCCAGGGTCAGCAGCACCTGCACGGCGTTCAGCTGGGTGGAGGGCGCCGTGGCCGGGCAGCAGTGGTAGTCCAGAGACACCCGGGTCACCGTGCCGCTCCGCTGGCACTCTGCGGACAGCAGGAGGGGGGCGCGGCCGGGGTCCTGGGACGACGCCTGGGGAATGAGAAGGTCTTTACAAACACATCACTAGTTCTACATTATAGAGCCACAGGGTGGATATAGAATCACAGATCAGCTGGTAGAACATGTAGAACCACTTCTTATAGAATCAGATGGTAGAACATGTAGAACCACTTCTTATAGAATCAGATGGTAGAACATGTAGAACCACTTCTTATAGAATCAGATGGTAGAACATGTAGAACCACTTCTTATAGAATCAGATGGTAGAACATGTAGAACCACTTCTTATAGAATCAGATGGTAGAACATGTAGAACCACTTCTTATAGATTAAGATGGTAGAACGTGTAGAACCACTTCTTATAGAATCAGATGGTAGAACATGTAGAACCACTTCTTATAGAATCAGATGGTAGAACATGTAGAACCACTTCTTATAGAATCAGATGGTAGAACATGTAGAACCACTTCTTATAGAATCAGATGGTAGAACATGTAGAACCACTTCTTATAGATTAAGATGGTAGAACATGTAGAACCACTTCTTATAGAATCAGATGGTAGAACATGTAGAACCACTTCTTATAGAATCAGATGGTAGAACATGTAGAACCACTTCTTATAGAATCAGATGGTAGAACATGTAGAATCACTTCTTATAGAATCAGATGGTAGAACATGTAGAACCACTTCTTATAGAATCAGATGGTAGAACATGTAGAACCACTTCTTATAGAATCAGATGGTAGAACATGTAGAACCACTTCTTATAGAATCAGATGGTAGAACATGTAGAACCACTTCTTATAGATTAAGATGGTAGAACATGTAGAACCACTTCTTATAGAATCAGATGGTAGAACATGTAGAACCACTTCTTATAGAATCAGATGGTAGAACATGTAGAACCACTTCTTATAGATTAAGATGGTAGAACATGTAGAACCACTTCTTATAGAATCAGATGGTAGAACATGTAGAACCACTTCTTATAGAATCAGATGGTAGAACATGTAGAACCACTTCTTATAGAATCAGATGGTAGAACATGTAGAATCACTTCTTATAGAATCAGATGGTAGAACATGTAGAACCACTTCTTATAGAATCAGATGGTAGAACATGTAGAACCACTTCTTATAGAATCAGATGGTAGAACATGTAGAACCACTTCTTATAGAATCAGATGGTAGAACATGTAGAATCACTTCTTATAGAATCAGATGGTAGAACATGTAGAACCACTTCTTATAGAATCAGATGGTAGAACATGTAGAACCACTTCTTATAGAATCAGATGGTAGAACATGTAGAATCACTTCTTATAGATTAAGATGGTAGAACATGTAGAATCACTTCTTATAGAATAAGATGCTATTAAATATAGAACCAGATGGTAGAACATGTAGAAGAGGTTCATCCAGCCACAGGGAGCTCTGACCTGGTACTTGAGCAGGCCTATGTTGTAGTAGGCCGCCTGGGGGTTAAGCTCTGCCTCCCGCTTCAGGTGGACCTCCAGGGCCTGCATGTTGAACCACAGGTCCTTGGTGTCCGGGTCGCTCTGAGATGGATCACTAAGAGCACACACGCGCACGCACACACACAAGCGCACACACACACACGCACACACACACAATAGATCATTTATCTTCATTAAAAGGTGCTGGAGGTAAAATAGAAGAGTTTTAAATAGAGAGAGCGCAAGATTTTAAAATAAACTAGCAACGCAGCCTCCCTCGCTGCTCCTCCCTCCCTCGCTGCTCCTCCCCCCCTCGCTGCTCCTCCCTCCCTACGTTTCCAATCAGGGAGGAGATGCCCTGATTGGTCAGAAATGAGCCGGGAGCGGTCTAAAATCTAAATAGTCTCAGATATTTCAGAGCATTTCACTCGTTAATAGCTGACCGTTAGCTGTGGTTCTCACTTTTACACTCAAATGACACTGCTTGTTATTTCACAAAAGGTGGTTACCTGTAGAGCAGCTTTTGATTGGGTAGGAAATGGTCCACCCTGGAGATGTTGACCAATCGAAAGCTGAGTACAGGTGTATTGGGATTGGCAGTGAAGATGCGAGTGAATCCAGCTGGGAAGGACATGGTTAGGTCTCCCGTGATCTTCACCAGACAGCTGGGGAGAACAGTGAAATGGAATCAATATTCACTCTTATTATTGTGATTTAGTGGCTTTAAGGTGTAGCTTAGTGTAGCTACACTGTATGCTACAAATGTACTGTATTAAATCATAACAAGACAATGATTCTTTTCTTCAGAGATTGAAGGTACAGTGTGTTGAATTTAGTAGCAACTAGTGGTGAGGATGCAGATGGAAACCAACTAAATCCCCCCCTCACCCCTCCCTTTCCAACGAGTACGGTGGCCTGTACTGGCCAGTATTGTGCAGGGTGCCAGTAGGTATTCCCGTTTAGCGAAAAAGTGACATTAATTTAAATCGCACCAAGGTCGAGTTTTGACAGCTCTAGCCTGTGACTACATCAGTTTAACCATTTCCAATCTGTATCATTTTCATAGTCCCCATGGACACTGTACTAAATAGTAGGACACAGGGAGGCAACAGCATCTTTACGGTTCTCAACACTCACTGCATTCATAGTGGTATCACTCACAGATCTGTTCTGTATTGATCACAGTCTACGATGCACTGCGGTGAATATAGGATGCTTTTGATAACTTGGTGTGCAGTTGTACCGCAACAGTTTTGATTTGGATACCAACTTACTCCAAAAGACCCCTAGCCTACTTTTAGTTATCAAACAGGGAAACAACGGCTGTATTAGAGAATGCACTCACTTCTCATGATCCCCCTCTTCCTCAAACTGCCATTCGCGACAATATTTTACACTTGGGTTGAAAGTGTGTAGAACTCCATCATAATGAAATCCTCTAAATACATGAAGACATTTTGGTGATAGGACAGAGCATGCTCATCTTCACTGGCCGTGTGATGTGCGTCCGAGGGAGGGTTAAGCTTCTCGGACCCTTGTACGCCACGGTGCGTGTGGATGGTGGAGCTGTGTCTGGCCAGCGGTTGATTTTGAGGTCCGTGTCTGAGATAAGCTTCTCTGACACCACAGTGTGTCTCCCATTATAACGCTCCTACACAATGACGGTACTAATGAATGAATGAATAAAAAATGAATCACAAATGGGTTATAGCCATGGGGAATCTGCCCTGGCCCCACCCCCTTCCTACAACTCTTAGCCCAAAACACATTTATCATCCAAAGGGTTCTCTCTAGAGCGGTTCTTCTGGGCTGAACACAATTACTCTTATCTTCATGGGATTATACACTTTTACACACCATTAAAGCATACTTATGAATATTATATTCCATTTCTGCCAGGTCCGTTCTGCTAGATTACACTAAGCTCTACCCACTGCACCTTTAAGGAAAGGTGCTTAGTATGTTCTCCTTTAAGGAAAGGTGCTTAGTATGTTCTCCTTTAAGGAAAGGTGCTTAGTATGTTCTCCTTTAAGGAAAGGTGCTTAGTATGTTCTCCTTTAAGGAAAGGTGCTTAGTATGTTCTCCTTTAAGGAAAGGTGCTTAGTATGTTCTCCTTTAAGGAAAGGTGCTTAGTATGTTCTCCTTTAAGGAAAGGTGCTTAGTATGTTCTCCTTTAAGGAAAGGTGCTTAGTATGTTCTCCTTTAAGGAAAGGTGCTTAGTATGTTCTCCTTTAAGGAAAGGTGCTTAGTATGTTCTCCTTTAAGGAAAGGTGCTTAGTATGTTCTCCTTTAAGGAAAGGTGCTTGGTTGGAACCTGGCTTCTCCTACAACAACAGCACTACAGCCAGTATGTTCTCCTTCGACATTTCCCTTCCGGGTCCAGGCGCTTTTGTTTTGGCCTGTGTGTAATTACTTTTCTCCCAGATACCAAACACATTGGCACACAAACACAGCGTGCCGCAGCCATGGAAGCAAGCTGGATCAACTGAGATTGTACTGGATTGTACCAGATCGAATGCCACTAAATCCTACACACTGCACCTTTAAAACTGCTTTAGTGATTGAAAGGATCTGTTGTTATGGAAGACTGGAAATACCGGTTATGCTGTCCACCCTTAAAGTAGGCATTGATGTATTCCGTTATGGCCGCTGCCACAGGCCACGCCTCCTGAGCGCTCAGGGAGATCGGGCTGGGACCTCGCGACAGGTGGACTATGGGAAGGAAGTTGGACAGAAATGGAGTTGCACACAACTGAAACTAATACATTATTTCTTAAATACACATAAATATATCCCACTTTGACACGCTAGATGACATTTGTTTCACCATGATTCATGCTGTTCTGTGAATGCTATTGCTGTTCTCAAGCTAGCTCCATCTCCCTCGTTTGAGGCAACCCATTACCAGATATAATGCTGCTTTAATAATTCCTCTCGCCTTATAGGCCTAGCTTAGCCTGCTTACACCAAGTGTGGCAACCAATTACCAGATATAATGCTGCTTTAATAATTCCTCTCGCCTTATAGGCCTAGCTTAGTCTGCTTACACCAAGTGTGGAAAGCTCGGGAAGGTCATTATTAAGTCTATTACTCAAACATTCCTAGTAGCCTTGTACTGGATTTGTTAATGGGTTTATTATGTATACAACAATGGGGAAAAAAGGGATATACAAATGATTTCTTCCACCCTGTGGCATAAGAGAGTGGAGCAGCTCATGGCAAATTGGAAACAGACATTATAAGATGCTGTAGCTTAATTATACGAGCTGCTTTTTTCTTTTCGTCTTCTTGTTGTTTTGGGGAGAGGTTTTGATGGTTTTATGGATATTTGTATGGATCTCATCCAACCCTAGTGTGCACTAACATCTTAGCCATCCCTTGATGCTCGATAGCAAAGCTGGCCTTCAGATGCTGATCGATGGCGGGGATGTAGAAGTGGGGACTCACAGTGTCTTGGGGGGTGCTCCTGGTGCGGATAGGGCAGCGGCGAGACTTCTCGATTCTGGGACCCCCACTCACTGGGACTGGAGGAGGAGGAGGAGGAGGTGTTGGGGGGGCTGGGGTCCGGGGCGACCCCCAGGGGGGACGAGCACAGTGACCGAGACTGAGACACAAAACAAACGCATCAAGACGAGCCCCAGAACACGTATGTAAGATTAGCATGCTCAAGAACACGCATGTACTGTAAGATTAGCATGCTCAAGAACACGCATGTACTGTAAGATTAGCATGCTCAAGAACACGCACGTAAGATTAGCATGCTCAAGAACACGCATGTACTGTAAGATTAGCATGCTCAAGAACACGCATGTACTGTAAGATTAGCATGCTCAAGAACACGCACGTAAGATTAGCATGCTCAAGAACACGCACGTAAGATTAGCATGCTCAAGAACACGCATGTACTGTAAGATTAGCATGCTCAAGAACACGCACGTAAGATTAGCATGCTCAAGAACACGCATGTAAGATTAGCATGCTCAAGAACACGCATGTACTGTAAGATTAGCATGCTCAAGAACACGCACGTAAGATTAGCATGCTCAAGAACACGCACGTAAGATTAGCATGCTCAAGAACACGCACGTAAGATTAGCATGCTCAAGAACACGCACGTAAGATTAGCATGCTCAAGAACACGCACGTAAGATTAGCATGCTCAAGAACACGCACGTAAGATTAGCATGCTCAAGAACACGCATGTACTGTAAGATTAGCATGCTCAAGAACACGCACGTAAGATTAGCATGCTCAAGAACACGCACGTAAGATTAGCATGCTCCAGAACACGCGTGTAAGATTAGCATGCTCAAGAACACGCACGTAAGATTAGCATGCTCAAGAACACGCATGTAAGATTAGCATGCTCAAGAACACGCATGTACTGTAAGATTAGCATGCTCAAGAACACGCATGTACTATTTTAACCACATAGTCAAATACTGATAATAATGATGATAATTATAATAATAATAATGATTTACCCAGCAGCCACCTCTAACACCGTGATGGGGTTTGTAACGCGTATAATGTAGATTATATATTATTGTGTTTAATAAGTTGCAATCAAATGAGGTCCTAGGTGTTTCTACATTTTTTCTGATGAACAGTGCAAACCCTTTCTGCCTTTTGTTTCATGTTAGCCTATATTTACAAAATCTGTTTCCTATTACATTATTAGAAGGTGCTGTAGGTAAGATTTATTATCTTTATTATTTCTTAATTATTTCTTCACCTGCCTCTGGATGAGCCCATGTCGATTTTAGTTTGCTACCGGCTTATTTCTGACCAATCAGGGCATGTCTTCCCTAATTTATTTTGGGTATCCATCCGGCCCGTGCGGGAAATGTAACTTTCCAATGGCGGTAACGGCAGGGAGGGGCTGCTCTCTCTCTGTACAACTTTTGATTCTTACCTACAGCAGCTCTAAGAGCAAATCTCAACCTCAGGCTAGGTAGTGGCTGGCCCTGACTCCAGCGAACAGGTCCTTACTCTCTCACAGCCGGGCCGGCCTGACGCCCTCTTGCAGCGCGAGGGTCTGGGAGGGGGCGCAGCCAGCAGCTCAGCGCTGTCCTGTCTGAACGCACACCTGGAGCCTGTGTGTGCACACCAAAACACAACGCAGAGGTGACGTCACACATACACACAATAATACATGTAAAAGGCTGAAACACTGCTGAGGAACAGGCTTTCCGTGTACAGAAATCCCAACCAGTTCTCATGCAGGCAGAGAAGAAAGGATTTTAGTTCAAACTTTTACAAACTTGCTGGAGACATCATAAAAGTGCAAGAGATTCTGACGAGATGAAGAATGTAATTGTGGCCCCCGCACCCTGGTGTGAGGCCCTGCTGCAGGCCGGCTGCCCGCTGACGTCCAGGCAGTCCTGGTCCTTGTCCGTTGAGAAGCACAGATCCTCCTGCGGCCCAGAGTGCCGGGTCAGGGGCGGGGCGTTGCGCCGAGGCTCGCCCTCTGAAGACCGATGCTTCCTCCTCTCTGCTCCCCATCCTCTTCCTCCCTCCCCTTTGCCTCCGTCCTCCTGCGAGGGGGGTTTGGTGGGGGCCCCGTCGCTGAAGGGGTTGTGCACTGAGTTCCAGTTGAGCAGCTCCTTTCGAGGCGGCGCTACAGACAGGCACCCGGCGCTAGCAGCTAGCCTGCTGCTAGCGCTGCAGGGCGGGGCGGGCGTTGCCGCGCCCACAGAGGACTGGTGCGTTGCCGCGCCCACAGAGGACTGGTGCGTTGCCGCGCCCACAGAGGACTGGTGCGTTGCCGCGCCCACAGAGGACTGGTGCGTTGCCGCGCCCACAGACGACTGGTGCGTTGCCACGCCCACAGAGGACTGGTGCGTTGCCGCGCCCACAGAGGACTGGTGCGTTGGGGAGGGATGGATGGCGCGCCGATGCCACGTTGGTCGGAGGGAGGCGGCTGCTTCGATCCCCCCCCGCCTCTGTTTGAGGAGGGGAGGACTGGAGGAGGGTGGGGAGGGGCAGAGTCCTGAGGCCGTTGTCGAGACGGAGAAGGGGTCCCCCGCCACCTCTCTCTCCGGCCTGCTCTGGCGGGTGCTCTGGCGGCGGGACGTCAGGCGCGGACGGCTGCGAGGAGGGCGAGTCCCGGCCAGGAGAGGGTCAGGAAGGGCCGCGCCTCTCGGGCCGGGGGGCCACGCGCGGGCTCGCGTACGGAGGCGCGTCGCCCAGCGGGGCTGCGGCGAAGGGCGGCCGTCCCTCGAGGCAGCCAGGAAGGGCCACCGCCGGAAGGGTTTGGGGCGTCCCGGGGGGGCCAGCGCGGGAAGGGACAGGGGAGTGGCGCGGGTCGCCCAGCGGGCTGGTGTGTGGGACACCCTGAGGGCTCGTCTGGAGGATGGGGCACCACGTCCCGGCGGGGAGGGCCCCTGATGGGAAAGAGGTCTTTTTAATACATCTTATCGGTTTATCTTTATTGGCGCTGTGGGGCCAGAAGTTACTGGTTGGAGGGCCCCATGGTATGATAAACGTCCACAAACCTTCTACGTTCTCCTACACATAGTCAATGAAACACCGTCTACAAAACTAGAAACCAAATGAAGATAAGGCCAAACATCCATCTCATATACAACTGCTCTGTCTCAGCTCTCTCAGCGCATAAGTCGAATTAACGCCGCAGCTTACGTCAGGTCGACTTTGAACGTCAGCTCACACCTAGTCTGAACACAGACCTAATCAAGACTAGGACCTATCCGACATAAACAGATGCACCAGAGAGAGAGGAACTGAGACAGACAGCGAAAGCGACTTGAGACAGAGAGACAGAGACAGAGAGACAGAACACACAGAGAGAGACAAGATAGAGAGAGAGACAGACAAGAAAGCGATGAGACAGAGCCAGATATAGACGGAGAAAGAGACACAGAGACAGAGAGAGACAGACAGAGAGAGAGACAGACGGAGAGAGACAGATAGACAGACAGAGACAGACAGACAGAGACACAGATAGACAGAGAGAGAGAGACACAGACAGACAGAAAGAGACAGACAGAGAGAGACACAGATAGACAGAGAGAGACACAGACAGACAGAGACACAGATAGACAGAGAGAGACACAGACAGACAGAAAGAGACAGACAGAGAGACAGAGAAATGGGGCAAAGAATAATCCTGACCTGCTGTGATTTGGACTGGAGGTAGACCTGCGTAGGCCCTCCGGCTCTCCATCTGCACACACACACACACACACACACACACACTTAAATTGATGGTCAGACAGATTCAATTCGTCTAATAAGAGCAGAGGGGGTGGTTGGGCTGGGGCAGTTTCTGAGGATGCAGAAAATAGCTTATCTGTCACGGAGACACAACGTTGCCGAGCACTAAATGCACAAGCCTAGTGCTCGGGTCAGCATACGTGTCTGATTCAGCACGTCTAAAGGGATGCTATTGCAGGGGATCCATTATGATTACACAAATGCAGACGTGTGTGTGTGTGTGTGTGTGAGGAAGCATATGGATTCTGTGGGCTACGCCTTCTTTGCAGTGGAAGCTTAATGAGCTCAGCTGTAGCTTCGAAACCCACAATGTTCTGTCCTGTCCGAGTACAAGGTTTCCCTCCGAGACCTCTTCCCATTGTCAGACAACGTGTTCTTGTTTCTGTGGAACTTGTGGGATAAATAGCGTTGTTCAAAGCCCGTTTCTGTAGTGTCCCTATACAGGCTGCATCCCTGTTCCAGATTACACTGCAGTGGAGCAAACTGGTGGCAGACCGAGAGAGAGAGACCCATCCCTGTTCCAGATTACACTGCAGTGGAGCAAGCTGGGGGCAGACCGAGAGAGAGACCCATCCCTGTTCCAGATTACACTGCAGTGGAGCAAGCTGGTGGCAGACCGAGAGAGAGAGACCCATCCCTGTTCCAGATTACACTGCAGTGGAGCAAGCTGCTGGCAGACCGAGAGAGAGAGACCCATCCCTGTTCCAGATTACACTGCAGTGGAGCAAGCTGGGGGCAGACCGAGAGAGAGAGACCCATCCCTGTTCCAGATTACACTGCAGTGGAGCAAGCTGCTGGCAGACCGAGAGAGAGAGACCCATCCCTGTTCCAGATTACACTGCAGTGGAGCAAGCTGCTGGCAGACCGAGAGAGAGAGACCCATCCCTGTTCCAGATTACACTGCAGTGGAGCAAGCTGCTGGCAGACCGAGAGAGAGAGACCCATCCCTGTTCCAGATTACACTGCAGTGGAGCAAGCTGCTGGCAGACCGAGAGAGAGAGACCCATCCCTGTTCCAGATTACACTGCAGTGGAGCAAGCTGCTGGCAGACCGAGAGAGAGAGACCCATCCCTGTTCCAGATTACACTGCAGTGGAGCAAGCTGCTGGCAGACCGAGAGAGAGAGACCCATCCCTGTTCCAGATTACACTGCAGTGGAGCAAGCTGGGGGCAGACCGAGAGAGAGAGACCCATCCCTGTTCCAGATTACACTGCAGTGGAGCAAGCTGGTGGCAGACCGAGAGAGAGACCCATCCCTGTTCCAGATTACACTGCAGTGGAGCAAGCTGGTGGCAGACCGAGAGAGAGAGACCCATCCCTGTTCCAGATTACACTGCAGTGGAGCAAGCTGGTGGCAGACCGAGAGAGAGACCCATCCCTGTTCCAGATTACACTGCAGTGGAGCAAGCTGCTGGCAGACCGAGAGAGAGAGACCCATCCCTGTTCCAGATTACACTGCAGTGGAGCAAGCTGCTGGCAGACCGAGAGAGAGAGACCCATCCCTGTTCCAGATTACACTGCAGTGGAGCAAGCTGCTGGCAGACCGAGAGAGAGAGACCCATCCCTGTTCCAGATTACACTGCAGTGGAGCAAGCTGGGGGCAGACCGAGAGAGAGACCCATCCCTGTTCCAGATTACACTGCAGTGGAGCAAGCTGGGGGCAGACCGAGAGAGAGACCCACCCCTGTGAGAAGCACCCTCTCCGTCTCCTTCAGAGTGACCTCCTGTGGTACTCGAGGCTCCTGGGGAGATGGAGAGAGAAGGAAGCAGGAGACCACACACACACACACACACACACACACACACACACACACACACACACTTTTTAAAAGGAAGCGTCAAAAAAGAAATAGCAAATAAAGTGAATGAAGTTGGGCTTACTGGAGAGTTGGCGCTTGATTGGCACCTAGAAGAGGAGGATAGGACAAAACAAAGCTAAAACATATGTCCCCATCCAGGATACTCAGTGCATAGCAACAAGCTACAAACTACAGTGTTGATTCACAAAAGGACTAACAGCTTGAAGTGCCGTTTCTGTCCGTCTAAGCATTACAACCAAAACATGACTACTCCCTCCCCACCAGACCAGTCGGCCCATCACACACAGACAGCGTACCGCTCGGTTGGGTGGCAGGGTGAGCGCCACCACCGTGGCCTTCAGCTCCTTCTCGCTGGCGGCCGAGCAGTGGCTGGCCACCGGGCGGATCTGGATGTTGAACTTCTTGGGCTCCTCGTCGTCGAAGTCCGAGTCGCTGGAGTAGAAGTGGTTGTCCTTGCTGTCTGCGCAGCGTGCGGAGGGTCAAGGAAACACCTAGGATAGCCTCATGCTGAAGCACTGCTGAGAGGAGGGAGTCTTAACACAGAGGAGGGAGTCTTAACACTGCTGAGAGGAGGGAGTCTTAACACTGAGAGGAGGGAGTCTTAACACTGAGAGGAGGGAGTCTTAACACTGAGAGGAGGGAGTCTTAACACTGAGAGGAGGGAGTCTTAACACTGCTGAGAGGAGGGAGTCTTAACACTGAGAGGAGGGAGTCTTAACACTGAGAGGAGGGAGTCTTAACACTGCTGAGAGGAGGGAGTCTTAACACTGAGAGGAGGGAGTCTTAACACTGAGAGGAGGGAGTCTTAACACTGCTGAGAGGAGGGAGTCTTAACACAGAGGAGGGAGTCTTAACACTGAGAGGAGGGAGTCTTAACACTGAGAGGAGGGAGTCTTAACACTGAGAGGAGGGAGTCTTAACACTGAGAGGAGGGAGTCTTAACACAGAGGAGGGAGTCTTAACACTGAGAGGAGGGAGTCTTAACACTGAGAGGAGGGAGTCTTAACACTGAGAGGAGGGAGTCTTAACACTGAGAGGAGGGAGTCTTAACACTGAGAGGAGGGAGTCTTAACACTGAGAGGAGGGAGTCTTAACACTGAGAGGAGGGAGTCTTAACACTGAGAGGAGGGAGTCTTAACACTGCTGAGAGGAGGGAGTCTTAACACAGAGAGGAGGGAGTCTTAACACTGCTGAGAGGAGGGAGTCTTAACACTGAGAGGAGGGAGTCTTAACACTGAGAGGAGGGAGTCTTAACACTGCTGAGAGGAGGGAGTCTTAACACTGAGAGGAGGGAGTCTTAACACTGAGAGGAGGGAGTCTTAACACTGAGAGGAGGGAGTCTTAACACTGAGAGGAGGGAGTCTTAACACTGAGAGGAGGGAGTCTTAACACAGAGGAGGGAGTCTTAACACTGAGAGGAGGGAGTCTTAACACTGAGAGGAGGGAGTCTTAACACTGCTGAGAGGAGGGAGTCTTAACACTGAGAGGAGGGAGTCTTAACACTGAGATGAGGGAGTCTTAACACTGCTGAGAGGAGGGAGTCTTAACACTGAGAGGAGGGAGTCTTAACACTGAGAGGAGGGAATCTTAACACTGAGAGGAGGGAGTCTTAACACTGAGAGGAGGGAGTCTTAACACTGAGAGGAGGGAGTCTTAACACTGAGAGGAGGGAGTCTTAACACTGCTGAGAGGAGGGAGTCTTAACACAGAGAGGAGGGAGTCTTAACACTGCTGAGAGGAGGGAGTCTTAACACTGAGAGGAGGGAGTCTTAACACTGAGAGGAGGGAGTCTTAACACTGCTGAGAGGAGGGAGTCTTAACACTGAGAGGAGGGAGTCTTAACACTGAGAGGAGGGAGTCTTAACACTGAGAGGAGGGAGTCTTAACACTGAGAGGAGGGAGTCTTAACACTGAGCGGAGGGAGTCTTAACACTGAGAGGAGGGAGTCTTAACACTGAGAGGAGGGAGTCTTAACACAGAGGAGGGAGTCTTAACACTGAGAGGAGGGAGTCTTAACACTGAGAGGAGGGAGTCTTAACACTGCTGAGAGGAGGGAGTCTTAACACTGAGAGGAGGGAGTCTTAACACTGAGAGGAGGGAGTCTTAACACTGCTGAGAGGAGGGAGTCTTAACACTGAGAGGAGGGAGTTTTAACACTGAGAGGAGGGAGTCTTAACACTGCTGAGAGGAGGGAGTCTTAACACTGAGAGGAGGGAGTCTTAACACTGCTGAGAAGGGACTGGGACAGAGAGGAGGGAGTCTTAACACTGCTGAGAGGGGACTGGGACAGAGAGTTGGGAGTCTTAAACTCAGAGCACACTAAGCTTGGGGTCATATTTGTAGCACCACCCAAATAAAATAGAATGGTACAGTTTTAAAGGGAGCAGAGCACACAGAATGGGGCAGGGATGTATTTTATATAGATATTATAACAGACTCAAATACACTGATTTGCGGCGGTCCTGACACTGCCGTGTGTTTTGGGCTCAATGTTCAAGGGACAGAAGGAGATCATATTAAATGTTTTATCGAGGCATTGGACCTTGTGGAAAATATCTGGGAAAAAATAACAATATTTCAAACTAGACAAGGGTGGATTGTACGCCAACCAGCAAGATGTATTGATCATGTTCATCCACAGATTTATTCCCATGAAGAGAGAAAAAGAAGACAGTGTGTGTGTGTGTGTGTGTGTGTGTGTGTGTGTGTGTGTGTGTGTGTGTGTGTGTGTGCGCACAACCTCAGCTGTCCTTGGTAAAACAATCATGCTGTCAGATATCCGCCCACATCCTGATTACACTGCATTTGGTAAAAACCCTTCCTCCTCAAACTGCACAAGGTTGTACGCTGTTATGTAGCCTGGCACAGCTCCTCTCTCGGGTGTCTTCGGACCAGACAGGCCACAGGGCAGA